>CM071604.1:0-164580 GCA_036365135.1 Miichthys miiuy | reverse complement strand
GTCCACCATCATGCCTGTGTGTTCCTCTGGATCATGTGACAGAGGATCATCAGTGGATCTGGACTGCTCTGCTGCTGCTGACACACTGAGACTCCTCCACTCCTTCTGCTCCACACTCAGCCACCTCCTCCACCTGGACCTGGACCTTTTCTTTCTTTCTTTGGTCCGTTCAGTCTGTGGTTCTCTCTGTGTTTCTTTAATGCTCCACACTGTTGAATGATGGAGAGCTGCCGTTCATTGTCACATTATACTGTATCATGGAGGTTGATGGAGGTGGAAGTCTGATCCTCATCAGTGCTGGATTACATTTCTGTATCCTGCTGCTTTTTTCTTCTGCAGGTTTATGTTCTTATTTTGTATGAATCTAATAATAATGATGGGAAGAGGAAGGAAGGGAAGTGCCACAGTTTGGTTGCAGTATCAGAGAAAGTCCTGGCACCCATTGTGCTGAGGTTGATGGCTGTTGAATGTTTCATATGCCTTGTTCTCCGCACATAAACATCCAGTCTTGTGCTAATAAAACATTTCTAAATGCATTCATAGACTCTTCTGTCCTCACTCAAGCCAGTATTTCAGTTTAGCACGTTTCCTTCATCTCTGATGACACAGCATGGTCATCTCAACATTGAATACAGTAAATATCTGACATATTATTCCTTTAATATTATTATTTTTAAGCTGAGGCAGGGTCAACTCGGTCTTTATAACAAGCATGTCTCTCAGCTTCAGGCCTGGGCTGATGGCCTTTATCACAGCCTCTATCTGGTCCAAGAGGTTGGTGAATGACGACTTGTCACGCTGGCCTCCGTCACCAATTTGACCACAGATGCCAAAGTCCTGTTGGATGGTCACTTCTGGTACCTTAGCTGGCAACAGGTTCTGGATAGGTCTCACTTTGGCCTTATTCAATATGTTCTGTTCACCAAGTTGGCCAACTTTTAGATTTAAGCCTCGACTGCAACAATCAGAAGGACCCCCCACCTGAAGATCTCAGGCTGTGGACTGGCTCATAAGGGGTCAACATCTCCGCATCAATGTAGCCTGGAGCCAGACCCAGACGTGATTTAAAGACGATCAGTAAAATCTTTAAATCAATTCTGAAACAAACAGGAAGTCAGTAAGGAGAAGACAGGATGTGATGTCATCACCAGTAAGAAGCTGAGCTGCTGCGTTCTGAACTAGATTGAGGCCAGAGAGTGACTTTTGGACCTGAACTCTTCCAGGACCTGAACTCTTCCAGGACCTGAACTCCTCCAGGACTCTGAGGTGTGCAGGCAACACCATGGCTGACCCTCCTCCCACCCTGGACACAAACCTTTTGAGACCCTCTCCTCCGGCAGGAGGCTGCGGTCCATCAGGACCAAAACTTCACACCACAAGAACAGCTTTTTCTCCACTGCAGCTGGACTCATCACCGAGACCCGAAGCCCGGGCCCCCCTCTGACACTGACTCTCTCACACTGTTGTGTGTTGGAGTCTCAGCTGATTGTTGGCGCAGCAGCACCACCTGCTGTCCGAACCAACAAACTCGCAGCTGAAGTCAGATCTGCTCTCCATCACAGACATCCTTCCATGTTCTTCAAAGTACGAGTAGTGACGGTGCTATTTGCTACTTCCTGTTTGAGTCAAAGTACACAAGTATTAATACCTAAAGTATTCAAAGTACAGCAGTCACTCTGCAGATGTCAGCGGTATTTCAGTGCTGTCGTTGATTCAGGTGGGGGGAGATCATTGAAATACTTCACATATTCTTGGGTTGTGTAATCTGTGAAAATGAAAAGAATACATGTTTTTATAAAAATAAAATAAAGACAGTCTTTCTTGACTTCACTTCACATGAATACTTATTTTAATAAAATCTAAATACAGACAGTATTTTCTGACCTGACATATTTAACTGTTAACACTGTAATGGTAAAACTTACTCTGTATACTGGTGGGGACCTCCTGCATTAGTCGCAGCTCTCTGCTTCGCACCACCTGGTGGGACTTTCTCTGTAAGTCTGACTGTGCCGTGCTGCGACTCCAAATGTTTCTTCAAAATTTGTCGTGTTTTTGAAGCTACGTAACTCTTTGTCGCCAGCACAGAGTGTACAACCAACCTTAATATTGTCATCTTTAGCTGACACAGACTCAAAACAGTGACTGTATTTCCAGCTAGAAAAGCGCATCTCTCTCCTCCTCCATTGTTGCTTACGTTTGTGTCGCTGGCTGCTTGGTGTGTATCACACGTGAGTTGTCCTCATGCTGAAAGCGACTTGCGCACGTGGCGTCACTCCCGAGACGCAAGAAGAAAGCAAATATATCTTTTTACTGAGGAAAATGACAAAAATAGTAACGCACAGTGACTTGGATAAGTAACTGTAATCTGATTACTGGTTTGGAGTTATCAGAAAACAATAATTATCACAACCTGACATCATATCAACACAAATATGCATCATATGCCGTCTCTACTGTAGCCACGTTAGGTCACCCAGCTACACCGTTAGCACTCACGTTACCTAGCGACCTTTTTAAAGTCGGTTCACACTGTTCACAACGATACAAACAGTACCACGGCGAGTTCAAACATTAGGAAACATTCCTGTAGCTCCGACTGGTTTAAGAAAAGTGTCTCGATGAAAGGCATTTTCACACAACAAGCTACATCAACACACTGACAACGAGGCCTAGCCTCTTAGCATGTAGCAACCACGCTCACGGAGTTTCTCTCAGAGGGCTCACGCGTGAAACGGCTCCTCTTATCCAACATATGCACAATACTCGCTCCTAACAAGCCAGAGACTTGTTAGACAGTGCTTTGAGGTGACAAATCATGAGTTTTCAACCTCTGTGTTGTCTTTCTTACCGATGTTCGTCAGCTCACTCACTAATGGGGGGCTCTCTAGTCAGCGTGTCGGGTCAAAGCGCGCTCGCACTCGTGACCGTGACAATGAGTAAAGGCTGATGCGCCACCTTGTGGTGGGGCATGGTGAACACTTTCAAATGACATAAATGGGTTTAGTACCCATGTGGGTCACAAAAGAAACACAATAAAAGAAGCTCAAACTGTGACGACGTGACATGTAAGAAGTGCACAGATATGACTGACTACAGAGGAGGTGATATCAAAGGGTCAGTTCACCTAAAATACAGTAAAAAGTGAAAATCAGCAGACAGCAGAGACTTTTGAGACGTTTGTGCTGTTAGTTACGTGGATAACGACGCCTCCTAGAGGTTAAAGGACGCAACTGTCGGCGCTCACAGGGCCAGATGTGCAGTGTAAGTTAAATAAATGTGAATTAAAGTAGCTGTACTGATAATAATCACAATCAACAACGTGACACCAGAAACACAAAATGTTTAATTTCATTTTCAAAATACAAGAAAAACATTTAAAACTGTTTTTCCTTCCACAGAGTCCAAATCAAAAAGAGCCTCCGTAGAAGTCGTAGAAAAATGTTGCCGTTCGGTTTTTACAGCGTTTATAAAACGTTTTATAAATTCATCCGACAGCTGAAGAAACGGGAAGAAATTATTTTGTCTTTTTATGTATCAGGAGACACAGAAACACATTCTGACTTATACAACTATCAAAAACAAAAACTCCAGTATGAAACATTCGGGCGAGTTTGAGAGACACATTTTGCTTCTTTGCCGTAAGTTAGAGGAGCTGAATGTGTAGTTAGCTTAGCTTAGCATAAAGACTGGAAACAGGTGGAAACAGCTAGCGTGGCTCTGTCCAAAAGTAACAGATCTGTGAGTGACGTCACGGAGACTACGTCCATGTTTTATACAGTCTGCGATCTCGTCTAAGCTAAGCTAACCAGCTTCTGTTTGTTGTGACATTCTCTCATCAAACTGTGTGTGTTTTACTGTGTGTGTGTGTGTGTGTGTGTGTGTGTGTGTGTGTGTGTTAGTCTTCCCAGGCGAAGTCGTACGGCTGAAATTTGTCCCTCAGCTGTTTGCAGCTCTCCTCCTCCTCGTCTCGGCTCTGTTTACACTCCTTCCAGTCGGCTCGGGTCGGGATGTTGAGCAACGCCTCGCTGGCCAGAACCTCCCTGCACACACACACACACACACACACACACACACACACACATATATAAAGACACACCTGTGTATTGCATCACCTGTACGTACAGTCACTCGTCCGTGTTGCTCACCGTCCAAACTGCAGAGGGAAATGTTTCTGGATGCGATAGTAAAGTTTCTCTCAGAGTCCAACTCCACGTAGAAAGCGTCCCTGGAGGAGCAATCTGAACACACACACACACTGAGATTAAACACACTTCTGCAGTGTGTGTGTGTGTGTGTGTGTGTTTGTACCTGTTTGAGGTCGGTGTGTTGGGGAATCTCCATCAGCTCCATCTGCTGCTCCTGAGCCTGGACCATGAACGCCTCCTTGATGTCCTCTGTGGTGCAGCGGTCCAACGGCACCGGGACAACCTGACCGACACACACACACACACACACACACACAAAACACACAAAGCTTCAACACACTCTTAATGATGTCATCGTGTTGTGTCCTCTTGTGACTGAAGAACTGGCGCCACCTACTGTGTGTGTACCTGTACCTGCAGGTGTGTTTGTGTACCTGTTCCTGCAGGTGTCTGTGTGCGAGTACCTGTAGCTGCAGGCGTGTGTGTGTGTGTACCTGTAGCTGCAGGCGTGTGTGTGTGTACCTGTAGCTGCAGGTGTTGGCTCCTGTAGTTCCTCTCAAACAGCACACAGCGCTCTCCTCGGCTCTTGTAGAAGCTCTTCAGCGCCGTCTTGTACTTCTCCATCTCCTCCACCACCTCCGAGCTCAGATCCACCACAGACTGGTAGTGCCCGATGGGGAGGATGAGCATGTGGTGAGGCGTCAGGCCGCCTTTCGCCATCGCCAGGTAACACTGCAGACAGAGTGTGTGTGTGTGTTTAAATACGTCACGTGACGGCGTCAGCTGATGTTTGAGGTGGACTGTCTAAACTCACGTGTGTTCCTATGCTGATGACGAGGTGTTTCTCCACCTGAGGACTGGCCAGACAGAACCAGCAGGGCCCTGTAGGCTGAGCTGAAACACAAGACGACAGTTTTAGTTTAGAACTTCTCGAGGATCCTGAGATCCGGGTCAGATCTAGTTCATGTCCCTGTTTGGACTCACGGTGTCTGCGGGGTTGTTTGAGTTGTCCGCCTCCGTCGTGCTGCTGGTCTCGTCCCCGCCCGTCGCCATCTCTCTTCCTGCCGCGACCTCGAGGACCTCCGCCCGGCTTCCTGCCCAGGTCGAAGAAGAACTGACGGGCTGGTTCCTGAATGGACGACAGGAAGGACGGAGAGAGACGGTTGAATTATCAAAATAAAAAGACCCTGAAATTAAACCTTTTCTTTGTGCGGCGTGAATCAACGCGCTCCTCCTCCTCGGCGGCGTTGAAGCTCGGCTTCTGTTTGTCCATCTTGTCGCCGTGGTGGACCTGTACGGGTTCTCTGTGACGTCCTGCGGCTGCTTCACCAGCTCGGTCGGGTCCATCGTTTTCATGGGGATTATGTTGAAGGCGTACAAGTACTGCAGACAGACAGACAGACAGGAACAGACAGACAGGTCAGGAGGTGAAGCGTCTTCTTTCCCGATAATTCAGATTTCTGGATGTTCGTGTTCTCGCTCACCTTCTTCTTGGCGGGGTTGTTGACGGTTGCCAGGGCGATGAAGCGGCTGACGTGTTGAGCGTTTTCCTGGAGAACGACGTGATTCCTGTGTGAAGAGATGAAGAGACGATTGAGTCATTTCCACGAGAGAACAAAATGTTATGTCCTGTTACTCGTGTTTTTAGAGATCAGGAGTGTCACCATGTGGGTCAACAGACGGACACGTAACGTATCGGTTCATTTTAATTTTCATGCTGAGCAAAATGAATCAGCAGCCGTGATAAAAGTTCATGAAAACAATCTGACCGCAGCGATCTTTGAACTCATTTAATAAATCTTATCTTAATCTTCAGTTCTCCGTAATCGTCCCGTGAACTTGAGAAAATAAAAG
Organism: Miichthys miiuy; assembly: GCA_036365135.1. Lineage (NCBI taxonomy): Eukaryota > Metazoa > Chordata > Actinopteri > Sciaenidae > Miichthys > Miichthys miiuy. Next base: position 158,578 of record CM071604.1, on the reverse strand, counting down.
CTGCTTTATTTTGATAAATTATCTTGTTATCTTGAGAAATTAGGCTTTTATTTTCTCGAGATAACATAAAATTAGATTTCAGTCACGGCCGTCTTCGGCTTCCGTACAAAACACTTATCAGAAAACTGATATTTGATCTAATTCAAGCTGGATGTGATCAATTAAAAAAACAGTCTACCTGTATGGGAGTCTTTCATAGTGAGCGCCCTCTAGTGCAGCGAAGTGGTATCGTGGTTTCAGTTTGTCGGCGAGGTTGGCGACGGAGATGCTCCCGCAGAACTTCGTGTTCACGTCCTGAAACATTAAAAAAAAACTTAAAGTTCATTCTTGACCTCACGTGATCCGTTTAGTGCCTCTTCCGGAGCTTTCGACCGTTGTCTTACCGGTGTGTTCCCGTAGTGCCACACTCCGCGGGGCCACTGCGACGTCAGCAGGATGTCGACTCCTCTGAACTTGGAGCTACCGGTCAGCGGCGCCACGAGCGCCGACAGATCTTTGGACGTGAAGCAATGAGCTGGCGCCGGTTCCTGCTGTGCCTCCTGACCGCTGACGTAGGCGATCTGTAGTCCTGACACGCCCGTAAACACACCTCGCCGACCTGAAACACATACACACGCGTTTAATGGCGGGGAGTTTAGTGTGTGTGTGTGTGTGTGTACACAGCAGAGTCTTACCCAGATACGTGATGTTGTCCGCCAGCTCGCAGCCGTCGGTGCTGGGGAAGTTCTTCACCGTCTCCTCGCTCGCTGCTCCGAGGATGTAGGTGTGGATAGGAGCTGAGGAGGGACAAAAGAGATTTCTTAAAGCTGCAGACACACATTTATCTAATTTAAGACAAGAGGAGGTGAAGCTCGAGATGTTCGAACCTTTCTTGGCTCCGGTTTTGTACTGCTGCCACTCCGCTTCGGCCTCCGGCGTCGTCCCAAAAAACTCTCCAACACACAGCAGCAGCTACGAGAAACACGAACACACAGTGACGATCTGACCGACATCGACAGAGACATTTCAGGATCGGACGAACGGACTCACGTCAAACTGTCCCGTCTTCTTCTGGATGGTCTGGACTCGATTGAACAGAGCGGTCAGTCGGCCTTCGACATCCCCGCACACCAAACTGCAAACAGACACAAACAGATCACAGCTGTGGGCGGTCCTTAAAGGCGGCTCGATGACGCGGAGGCCAACCTGAGCAGAGAGATAGAGATGAATTCATCTCAGCTCAGAGCGATCCAAATGTCGATAGTATCGATACCAATTTGGTATCGGTATCGGATCGATACTAGCCTGGTGAGATCGATTCTTTACTTTAAGTTCGCTCTTGTTTGCAATGCTGCGGTTTCGCAAAGAGAAACAGCCAGGTTGCGGACTCGCCGCTCCTGTGTCAGCGCAGAGCAGGCACACTTTGCTCCCCTTCCCCCCTCTTGTGTTTAGATGTTGCGCCATCACGTGAGTCACGTGACGTGACTTAGACGCGCAAACAAACAAGCAAGTTGCTGGCTCAGGTTCATCAGCACACGCAGTGCGTGCCTATTTTCTAGAAAAAAAATACAACAGAAGAATGGCAGAGAGGAAGAGGAGCGCCGTGTGGCTGTATTTTCAAGCGGCGAGACAACAGCAAACATCTTATTTAAGCTAGTCAAGTATAGTGGAAACACTACCAAGCATTTTCTATTTAATTATAAACTTTGTCCTAATTCTGTCCTGGGTTTTAACTATTTAATAATAAAAAAGGAAACATCACAAAAAAACACTTGAGGTCATGAAAATTAATTGAGATTTAGCAATTCAATGACGCATCCATTGACGCATTTATTAAAAAGTATCGGTATCGGCGATACTGGCCCGTATTTACTTGGTATCGGATCCATACCAAATTATGCAGTATCGCACACCACTAGGACACCTCGAGCAGCCCGCGTCAATTTCACACAGAGCACCTCGAGCTGACAGGAAGCCAGACACAGAAACAGCATAGAGAATCCGGTGGATTTTTAAAAATAAAACACCCCGTGCAAACTGACAAAAGCGAAACAAATGAACTACGTAGCATATTTACACGTTCAGAAGAACATAAACCAGGAAAATGACCAAATCTGAGCAAGTAAACAAAGTCTGGAGGGATAAACGCTTCCGGCGGAGTTTGAAGTCGCGTGCGGGACAAAACAGCTGACAGAGACGTGTCCGGTGGAGTTTCGGTTTTCACCTACACACGGTCCTCACATCTCAGGAGACTGGACGGTAAGTCACACTCCAACGACTATCGTCCAACACCCGAGCTCAGGTGACGACAGTCGTCATGACAGTCAGTCCTAACGTGTATTTTTGTACTGACCTGCAGTCGTTGTTACATGTTAAACGAAGTTCGGCTGGAGGCTCGTGTCTGGACCGATCCGGAACCATTAAAGCAACATTGCAGGTGTTTAAAGATGAATGAAGTTGGACTCACACTCTCGCTGGTTTCTGCTCCATGATGTTTCGAACCCGTCTCTGTTTACATGTGTCCAAGAGTTCTGCAGCTGCAAGGTTCCGTTCGTCCACAAAAAAAGGTCCGACGGAAACAAACAAAACAGCGGAACCTTTTTTCCATCTCACACGGTTTAGGACAGAGTTTTAGAGGACCTGGTGGTTGCCAGGTTTGATTCTTTCACGTAAATTTAATTGTTTTGGATTCAAAACAAAATAACTACAAACTTTAACTAGATAATCAAACTCAAGCTACACTTACTGTGCTTAGTAAAACACTAGTTGAATTTTCTATGATTTTTTTTTTATATATTAAATTGTAATTGTAATTAAAATGTTTTCAGTCATTTAAATGGGGTGCAGATGTTTTTCATGTTCTAAGAAATAAACAGGCAAAATATGATATTAAAAAATAACATGTATGTATGTTGTATGCAGGTACCTCATCTTTAAAACATCTTTAAATGTTTTGTTTTGTCCAAAAGCTAAGCGTATTCAATTTGCAGTGATATATAACAAAGAAAAACAGAGAATCTTTGACATTTCTGCTTGAAAAAAAAAAAGTTTTCTGTTTAAATACTGATCAGTTAACAATTTTTTTTAACTTTAATTTTTTTGTTTTTAAAATTTTCTTATGTAAAAATTAAAGATACATTAAATTAATCTACTCATTAGTTAAATAAGTAAATATAAATCTACTCTACGCCTCCAGGCGTACAGGAAAGATTGTGGCTCATCCCTCCCACCCTGGTCACAAACTCTTTGAGACACTCCCCTCTGGCAGGAGGCTGCGGCCCATCAGGACCAGAACCAGAACCTCACGCCACAAGAACAGTTTTTTCCCCGTCTGCTGCTAGCCTTATCAACAAGGTTTTGTTATATACTTATACTTGCATATTTAAAATACCCCACTCCTGTGAACATTTGCACATTTGTGAACACTTGACTGGTACTTACCATCACTGCACAGCTGTACTGCTCTTTTTACTAAAACATACTGTGTATATATATTTATATTGTTATATTTTTAACTTTTAATTATTTATATTTAGAGAATGTTTGTCGACACCAGAACAAATTCCTTGTATGTGTAAAAAACGTACTTGGCAATAAAGCTTTTTTCTGATTCTGACACAGTACAAACGCTCCGTTTTTCCGGATAATCGTCTGACCTGGCAACCCTCTGTCGGCCCTCGCTGCTCCATCCTGGCACTTCGCTCCATCCTGGTAACTGCCAGTCCCCGGACCAAAAACAGGAAGTAAGTAACCCAAATCAAAAGCAAAATTCAGTTTGTGAGCGGCGGTCGGACCCGGTTCGCCTCAGTTCGGACCTGCAGATCGATCTCGGAGTGTGGTGGGGCCACCAGAACGGCGTCGAACCGGCACCGACAGCCACGAAGCTAAAGCTAAAAAAAAAACATGGCGGCGGAGATTTTTACGTCTTTTCTTTGAGCTGCTTGCTGGATGCTAACAGTTAGCATCTTAGCTTCTGCCTGTTTATATCATTTAAAATAAAAACACATCACGACTTTTACATTATAACGAAATGATGCCGTAAATGAAGATTTTTGTAGTTTGTATCACATAAAGTCAGCCACCCTAACTGCGCAGAATCCAAGTGTTTCCCTCCCGCCAAACCCCGTTTACAAACAGACCAAGTCTACTTTAACTCGTTAAATACTGAATATTAAACACAGTAATTACGTTAATTTCATGTTAAATCATTAAAAGGTGATCCAGACTACAGTTCGGCATTTAACTGTCCCAACAAGCACAACATATTTTAACTATAATATCCAGTTTAATGTTGCTGGGTGTGCTGTTTTCTAACGCACCGGAGAACAGAGGAGGGCAGCAGAGAGCCGCTCAGTGTCAATAAAGTTTTATACTTCATATTAAAATAACTTAATTATTTATACAAAATTTCTCACCCGAATTTATCAGTACAAACTATTGATCAATAAAATGTCTGAACTGATGATGTGTGAGATGATTTCTGTATTCTGTGTGAAGTTTAGTTTTAAATTGGTGTTTTTAAAGGAGTTTTGAATGTGAATGTTAGGACACTGTTTATAACCAGTCAGAAATCCATTAAATACTCTTTATAACTTGACAATCCAAACTGTGACATTCAAAACATATTTGAATTAAATAATTTCCACTAAAACGCAATCTTTATTAAAATATTCAGCTTGTTTGTGAATCATTTCTACCTCCTGGCTTGTTTTAAATGAATGTGTATGTTGTTTACAAACTCTGGTACATAATCATGATTTATGACTTTATGTGAAACATCCTGTGTTATCCTGTAAAAATACACTTTTTTATATATAGTTTTGGTGTTTGTGTTGTGACTTTATAGAGCGACCTTTAGATACTTTAATACTTAAGGTGTCTCGTGTTGCTGTTTTTTCACCTGGACTCGAGAAGATTAGACACATTATTGTTATTATTATTATTATTATTATTATTATTATTATTATCATCATTATTATTATATAAAATATAATTTAAAAAACCCATTGCAACTCACTTGAGTACGCACAGACATAAACAAACATTTTGTGGTTTTATTGACGTGATAAAATAATCTTGATAAATATTAATACCTGAAATACAAATACAGACACAGAGCACTTAAAAAAATACATTTCAAGAACATTATCTTTGTAATTTATACAACTATTAACTAACTAACTAATGTACAATTTACATTCATGAAGTTAGAACTGCAACTATAAATTATTATTTTGTGTTCATTTTAATAATCGATTGATCGTTTCTGTAATTTTTAAAGCAAAAACTCAAGCGTGACATTTACTGATTTTTTGACTTTGAGGGGACAAAATCAAGGGCATCAAAGTCATTGAAAGTGCTTGAATTTATGTATTTTGTGCAACAATAGAAATCAAAGTTTTTTTGATATATATTTTTATACTTCATGTTTCATAAACAGCCGTAAAACGTCTGTGTTTTCACAACAACTAACCCTGCTCTGTGTTTCAAAGTTTGCCTTGGTGAGTCTTTGAATTAGAGAATTGGGCCTGGAGAGTCCTGTGGTGTGTTTATATCGTTGTAAATTTAAATATTTTTGGTTTTTGGACTGTTGTTCGGAGAAAACGTCACCCAGAGACTCTTTTCTGGCGTTTGATTAATAATCAACAGATGAATCGATAATGAAAAGAATCGTGATGTTAGTGCAGTATAAACGGTGTCGTGAACTGAACATCAAACTCTGTAGCTCAGCTGTATCTGTATCTAGACGTCGCCGTGACGACAGTCTGTGTTGTTTCATTGGTCGGCAGGCTCGCGATGAGTTCGGCAGCAGAGGACGACGAGGCTGCAGCGTTAGAAACCGTCAAGTCCGTCACGCTCACTCAGGACAGCGATGGAAGCATCATACTGCACTGTCCTCACAACGGTGGGTCAGCAGCGAAGAAATCTGACATCCAGTATTATTAACACAAATCAGATGTTTGTTTTAAATAGAGCATTAATTAATTAATTCAGTAAAACATTTACGTTACGTTTGCAGTTCCTCCTTCACGCCTGGAAGGAGAGGGTGAGGCGAGGTGGTTGCAGTCAGCAAATACACACTGTTCCTTTAATCGTGAAACCAATCAGCAGATTAATCAAATAAGTGTGTGTGTGTGTGTGTGTGTGTGCAGACGAGGACTCGGAGCCTCTTCAGAAGAAGCTTCGTCTCTCTGCAGAACAGGACGACTCGGACGCTCCTCAGTTCTCCGTGGTCACTTTACCGAGTGAGACAAACACAAACTGTGACTCACTGATCACAGATGATTATTAAATCTACAAACTGATGAAGTTCATCTTGTGGGTTAATTAACGAGATATTTGACGTTGTAGCTGTAATCGTGTTTTTTTTAATTCTCGTCAGTGTCGGAGAACGATGAAGGCTTCGAGGTGACGATGACGGCCACGGCAGACGCCGATCTCTCCGAGGAAGGTGTCGCTCAGATTCAGGTACCCTTACTTTTAGTAGTTGCTCTAATAAAACGTACTTTTCTCTATATGTGTGTGTTTATGTCTGTGTGTGTGTTTGTGTGTGTGTAGATTCTGCAGGAGGACGAGGACTCTCTCGCCCAGTCAGAAGACAGAGGTCTCACCTGTCAGTCAGGCCTGGTTCACTACCAAAGAAGACAAAGACACACTGACGAACAAAGGTGCACACAAGGGCAAGAACCCTTCACCTGCAGACACTACTCAGGGAAAAATTCAAAATACTTCATGTTTTTAGGTCAAAAACTTAGAATTTAATCCGTATTCAACGTTACACTCTTTAAATATTCTCCTAAAAAGATGCGAGAACTGAACATTAGTCAAAAATCAGGCAGCAAAGCTCAGCTGTCTTCAATATTTCTTCCCTTCCAGGTCATAAGTGGAAACAGGGCATGTGGTCTAAAGAGGAGATCGACATCCTGATGAGCAACATCGATCGATACGTAAAGGTTCGTCACGTGCTGCAGCTGTATTCGTCTTTATCGGATCCGAAGACGTCTTCTGAACATGTCGTTTTCTTTGTGTTTCAGGGCCGAGGCATCGAAGACCCGGCTGAGATCATTTTTGAGATGTCCAAAGAGGAGAGGAAGGACTTCTACCGCTCTGTAGCTTTGGGCTTAAACCGGCCGCTGTTCGCCGTCTACAGACGAGTTCTACGAATGTACGACAACCGAAACCACGTCGGCAAGTGAGTTCACTAAAAAAACACAACGGGAGACACGACACAGCTTTATTATTCTCTCCGTTTAAATAGTAATTTGTTGCTTTCTCCTCTTCAGGTACACTCCTGACGAGATCGAGAAGCTAAAAGCGTGAGTGAAACCTTCTTTTGACGTTAAAGTTGTTTCATATGATCACAGATGTGTATTTGTTTAAATGTGGCGCTTGTGTTCAGGCTGAGGAGAAGCACGGCGACTGGGCGACGATCGAGCAGCTCTGGGTCAGCGCCTCCTCTGTTAAAGACCGATGCCGACTGATGAAGGACACGTGCAACACAGGTACAACAGTTTGGTATATTTCTGTTTCTGTTGTCAGACAACTGATCGAGTGCGAGGTCGTGATTTAATCTAGTTAGCATGTTAACCAGCAGTCATTCCCAAACCAGGCTGCTATTTTATAATCACGTCGTCTGACAAACTCGACATGAATCCAGTTTAATGACAAAAGCGCGCTGTGTATTCAGCTGTTGTGACATTTAAAATGGCGACCACAGAGAAAGTTAAGAGTTGTCTTAGACACGGAAACAGCAGCTGGTGTTTTAAAGTGTTTGGACGTTATTTGGAGTTGGTCTATAAAACAGAACCTGTCACGTCTTTTTGTTGACTGTTTATATGAAAATATAAATTACTGCTGCTTTAAAAAGAGTATTTTATGACCGGATATGTAAGTATAAAATATGAATATGATGAATTTTATTTCAGTTTCAGTTTGTCGTGTCGTAAATGCTGTTACAGAAGCTCATCGTCAAGAATAAAAGTAGTTTTTTGGGTGGTTTTAGCACAGAATTATCATATTTATAAATAGTGAATATTGGTAGAAAACTCTGACTTTAAAAATCTGACTAAAACTTTGTATTTATTTGTCTATAACTTTATTTCTCACTTGTTTGCCGTCTTTTTATGTAAAAACAGGTAAATGGAGTGAGGAGGAAGAGCGGCGTCTCGCTGAGGTCGTGTACGACATGGCGGGTGTGTCGCCGGGGTCGGCGGTCACAGGAGGCGTTTCCTGGGCGACCGTCGCCGATCAGGTTCGCACGCGCTCAGAGAAACAGTGTCGGTCGAAATGGTTGAACTACCTGAACTGGAAACACAGCGGAGGAACAGAGTGGATGAAGGAGGACGACCTCAACCTCATACGAAGGTGTGTTTGTGTACTTGTGCACTTATCTAACAGTGGACTTACATGTTCACCAACTGAGGACCGCCGAGCCAACAGGGAACGTTTTTAAGCTCTCCTGACGCTGTAATATTATCGTAGATATTAAGACCGTAGAAGTAAATTTTGTGTTCTATCTATGTTTGTCAAAATGACACACAGTCCACACATGGTTGGTGTACACTCATAGTCCCCTGTTGGTAAAGTAAGACTGTACGTGTGTGTTCGTGTGTCTTTATGAACTACAATAAATCTGTAACGATGTGTTTCAGGATATCGGAGCTGGAGGTCGAGGACGAGAATGAAATCAAGTGGGAGGATCTTGCAGGCGGGTGGAGCAGCGTCCGATCGCCTCAGTGGCTGAGATCGAAGTGGTGGAGCATCAAGAGACAAGTAGCCAATCACAAGGAGATCCCCTTCAGCGGTACAAGTTTCTAAATTCAAGATCTAAATTTCTCCTTTATATTTGTTTGTTTTCTGATTAAATCTAAATTTAAGAGTGTTGACAGAAATATGTCTTAAAGATCCTGATAGAAGGTCCGACAGTATCCAAAAACTCGAAGACATCTGAAAGAGTTCTGGGGAACCCGTTCAATCTTTACACTGCAACATATAATTATAATAAACTTTATTTATATAGCAACTCATAAAATATCATAAAATATAAACGTAAACAATTAAAAGGCCTGTGGACAAGTAGAAAGTAGCATGAAACTATAATATTCTTTTAAAGTATTACCTCAAAATTGTATAAAAGTCAAATCAAGTGGCTATCTTCCAAAATAATTAAGAAAATATTTATTATTTATATAAAATATAATTGTTGGGTACTTTGTGCTCATTGCTTAAAAGGTTCAATACAAATAAAGTTATTATAAACACTCACGTGTGTCTATGCTTGTCCTCAGTCCTCTTGAAGGGTCTCCAGGAGCTCATGGCGTCCTCACAGACATCGTCCGGACCGGGAAGTCCCTCCTCCTCCTCGCTCCAGATCCGACTCACCCGATTGGAGGCGGCAGCCCGCCTCCAGCTCTGTGGCGCCCTGCAGATTCCCGTACAGATCCCGCTGCAGATCACGCACCTCGGTGAGACTCAACGGCGCTCCGTTCTGTAGATTTAATGCTAAAATGTCACTCTATGCAGACGATGATGCCTTTTATATCAACAAAGATTCACAATGTAGATGTTGTTTGTGCGCCACCACTAGAGCTTTATATATATATATATGTATATATGTATCACTGATGCTGACAGTGGCTCTCTTTGTGTTTCTCTGGAAGCTTCAGATTCTTCAGCAGCAGCCAGCGACAGTGAAACCATCACCCTGAACACTGGAGCCCTGCAGACCTTCGAGATCCTGCCCGTAAGCACAACACAAGACGGGGTTTCAAAGCCGACATACTGGATAAATATAAATCATATGTTAAACCTGCTGTTAGCTTGAAGTTTGCAGCATTATTCACACTTCAAACTCCTCAGTACACCTGGTTTTGATTTAGATTTATTGTCCTTGCCAGAGCCAGAGATTTCTCTGGTGAAACTCATCTAATTAACAGTTAAACACACTTACGTAGAAGGCTGTACAGACCCTCACAGGAAAATCTTGTAGTTATATCTTTAAGACGATTTCAAATTATTTTTTAAAGGTCCAGTGTCAGATTTAAAAGGCTCAGTCTACAGAATATAGTAGAAAGTGAATAATATATAAATATAGGAAGTGTTTAGAGCGATTCTCAAATAAATCTAAAGTTTGGTTTTCTTCAGTGTCCAATTTAACATTTTATCTCCAGTTAAATATTAAAAATAAAACCCTGTGCAGTTTATTCTGTAGAAATCTACTCTTAGTAATGTGGTTCATCTCTTGACTTTCATGTTTTCACCTGTTGATCGCTGAGTAAAATTAGAATTCGACTCTTTAAGTTTCTTCTTCAGCGATGCAGGAATCAGTGACACCATCGTGTAATGGATAATTTTAATCTTGTTTTTGATTCCAGTCCTTCCACCTGCAGCCCACCGGCACCCCGGGCACCTACTACCTCCAGACGACGTCCAATCAGGGCCTGCCGCTCAGCCTCTCCACCGGGCAGGGCCTTCCGCTCAGCTTAACCAATAACAGCACTGTTACCCTGACGACGGGCTCCTCTCCCACGTCACATGAACACATCATCCTTCACAGCCTGTCGGTCAGTTTGGACCGAGTGTTTCAGTCCGGCTCCGTTTGTTTGTCTGTTCGGTGTGTTAATGTGTGTGTGTGTGTGTGTGTGTTTTCCTGCCTCAGACGGACGGCCTCTGCTCCAGCGATGGCGTCATCATCCAAACGGTCACATCTGACCCCGCCTCCTCAGACCCTCTCAGCCAATCACAGCTGGTTGTGGAGACAGAAGAGCAGAGTCAGGACGACGACCGCCTCGAAGCCACGAGCGTCCTGGAGGGATCAGAGAACGTCGTCACGGAAGCTCAGGAGCCAATGACAGACGGCTTCACTGACAAGGTAAACACACATCGTTTCCTAACACATGCTTTTATTTTGAAAATACTTCATGTTTGAGCTGTTCCTTCCACGTTATTAGACCTTTTCTCTGCCTTTGTGTCAGGAGCTGAGTTCCCCCTCCGTCGAGGGTGCAGTGGTGCATTCTGGGATACCGTCCGGCAGCACCGTGCTGATTGTGTCGCCTCCGAACATCAGCAGCACGCTGACAGGTAACACACCTGAGAACCTGTCACAGCTTCTGTAATCTGTGTACCACGTGATAATTATGAATTATTTAATTGAACAATATTTTGTAGTCCACGAGCTCAAATGTGTGTCTTCAATAGTCTCTGTGTGCTCTGGGCTCTAAAGTGTGGTCCAGGTACAGAAATCACCTGTGCAGGTAGGGGGCGTGGCCTCAATAGCCCTGCAGTAAGCAGTGTGCTATGTGCATGTGATTGAGGAATAGCAGATATTCAAGCTGCATGAAATCTGGTTGATTTAGTCAAGGTGATGTTAAAATAAAGAAGTTCCCTGTTCAAGGGCCAACCTTTAATGTAAATTCCTGGTTTATTCCTGTTAATTCCCATGGAAAGTTTCCAACTTTGAAAATTCCCAGAATTTTGCAACCCTGGTTAGGAGCCTAAATCAAGCCAGCCAATCCATTCTGTTGTTGCTGAGCAACAAACAGTGTCGTTACATCGAGTTAAATATAAATATTCTCGTAAACTGAGAATTTTAAGTTTGACTCTTCGTCCTCAGATCCGATCTTGGAGAACCAGGAAGGCTCCGACTGAGCTGAGGTGTCGATTAAAGGATGGACGACAGGAGGAGGCTGCACAGAACAACACCAACAACAACAAAGACTAAAGCCGTCTGCTCTCTAAAAACAGACTAAATGAAACTTTTTTTTAAACCTGCGTGAAGTTTATCGTGTTTAAAGCTTCACGGGCCCCTGGATGAAATGTGAACACAGCGCTGCAGCTTCTGCAGTGCCAAAGAGACTCTAACTAACGGCTGCAATGGATGTAATTATGTAAACATGAAGAGAGCGAATCATGAGAAAATGAATTTTTGTCATGTGATTATGAAAATAAACTATTTCAACTTGTGTCTGAGACTTTCTTTTTATCACGAGGTCGTAAAAGTCCGGAAAGGTTTTTCTTTTCTTATAAATCCTGATTAAACTGGATTTAATTCTCTCTGTAACATCTCCAGAATCCTGCAGTGCGTGGCTCATGTTTCACCTCAGTAATAATTAACAGCTGCTGCTGTTCCGTGGACTCACTGCTCCTCGTCTCATTTGAATTTGATCCGGGCGTCGTGCTCGTGTTTTTAAGTGGATCTCTAGAGTTTTTTTTTTAACGTGTGAGTTAAAGAGCTGCTCGACCTATTTTTATTTTATCAGGGTTCTTCATAAACATATAATTGAAGGGCTTTTCAAGGACTTTCCAGGCCCAATTCCTGAAATTCAACAACCCCAGTGTTTGAGACAGAAATGATTAATTATAATTACACTGAGAGCTAGCAGGCTTCCACAGAACACGACGAACTATCATGTAACTGTTCTGCCATGAAATAACAGATTCTTAAATCATGTTGACGCTACATTGACTCCACTGTAGCTGCTGTTAGCTAAAGTTAGCTCAGTTTGTTAGCTGCTGTTAGCTCAGTTTGTTAGCTGTTGTTATCTGACGTTAGCTCAGTTTGCTACTTGAGGTTAGCCAACGTTAGCTCAGTTTGCTACCTGCTGTTAGCTAATATTAGCTCAGTTTGTTAGCCGTGCTGCCCGGACTGTGAGCTCAGAGCACCATGGGAGTGTTAGTGTTTGTACCACAGGAGTTTTGGACCACCAGGCAGAAGAAGAAGAGGTTTACCAGTGAATGCTGATGAGGTGTAGAGCTGGTGTCATGCCAGAACCGAGCTGGGCTCCTCCTGGCAGAGGAGAAGAGAGCGAAGAGGATGTTGACGGAGGAAGCTAAGAGGAGAAAAGGAGAGTGAGAGCGGCGATTTCTACGTAATTCACAAACTTTGAAGCTAACCATGAAGATACATGTTGGAGAACGTGGACATATCGGCATGTTTTGGGACCAGTATGATGACAGAAATCAATAAAACCACCAGTAAACATAGAAAAAGCTCATCTAACGGGCTTTAATGTCAGCTACTGATAGGAAGGCATGTGTAAGTACTGAGGTTTACCTGTATATTCCTTGTTTTAGCCTAGGTTCGGTGACAGAAGATGTTCTGATTAAAGACAGAAGAAGAAAACATGATCAGTCTGTTTAAAGGTGTAGTTATTCATTGAGAACACACAGAGGCAGTGTTGTCACATATTTATCTCTATGTAACGTCTCATTAACTGGCTGATAATCACATTCAAAAAGTGTTTTTATTGGAGTAAAAACTAAAGTTGATCCATTGAACTGAACTGTGAACATCAGAAGTTTGTCCAACACAAAACTTCAAGTCAAAGACGTAAAAACAGACAAATACTCATCAAACTGTACGACGAGGTGACGTGGATCATCTTCATGTTTGAAGAAACAAATGTTGGTCCATCATAAATGTTCCTGGAGTCTCTGTCAGCAGTTTAATGGCAGATATCCTTGACTGATCAGTTTTTATGAATCATAAACAGGAGGCTCCTCTCTGAGTGAAACTCTGTGGACGCTGTGTGTCCTCGCCTCAGGCTGTCTGAGCTCAAATCAAACATCCGGATGGGACTTCTTCTTCTTCTAATACATGACAGAGACACCTGATAACGATTGTTTGGTATTTCAAAGTGAAGGTCCTAACGATGGTGGAAATTAGTGCAACCTCAAAGTCTTAAAAAGTAATAGTTCAGCATTTTAGGGGATAAACTTATTTGTCTTCTATTTTGGAGGCGATTAGCTTAGCTTAGCATATAGAAATAAAGTGTGCTACTCTCCAATACAACCACAAATTTTTTTTTACCTTTGTGCGTGGAGATAAATCAGTCAAAAAGTTAGTTAATTAGTGAGCTTTAGAGGTGTTTCACGGTGTACTTTTGTACTTTGGACAGATCTAGGCTAGCTGTTTCCCTCTGCTTCCAGTCTTTATGCTAAGCTAAGCTAATTGCCTCCTGCTTCAGTTCTGTATTTTACGCACATCTGAGTGGTATCGATCTTCTCGGCTAAGTCTCAGCAAGACAGTGTGAAGAGAATTTCCCAAAGTCAAACTATTTCTCTGTTCAAGGCATTGTGAAAGTGTAAAAACTCGTATGAAAACATATTTAAAGTCAAAGATCACGTGCTCAAAGCTGTGACAGAAAAAGAAGAAGACTTTCAAGTTGTATAAACATCTTTTATTGGATATTTGGACTTCCTAGATCTGGATTTTCTGCCCACTTCTCCACTTCCTCAGAAGAGTCACCGATTTGGGCTCCAGTCCAGTCCAGACCAGTTGGTTCCTGGTAACTGGTAAATGTTTCTGTCTGTTTCAAAAGTCCACACTTGGTCCAAGTCCATCAAAACCATTTGTTTCCTACATTGATGTTACAAGAATAAACAATGGGAAAGGTGTATTTGATGTACAAACTTGTTATACAATGGTATAAACACATTTAACCCATGTGATGTCGGTAAAAACATCAGTACCAGTGGGCGATATTTCTGTTTTAACATTCAAAACCTCTCAAAAACTTGTTTACTTGTGCCTCGTAAAACAATGAATTTTTCAAACACGCTTCAGTTTTACATCATTAAAACACACAGATCGTCAAATAGCGGACGAATAAATCTACTTACAGTGAAGGCTCAGTTCCCTGTGCTGATCCTTCATCCAGTCATTTCACATGAACCTCCGTACCATTCAACTAAACGTCACATACGCAGGTCACATCCTTCTTATATTTACTAAACTGTTCTGGAACATGAAGGAATATACAGATAACACAGCCGTGTGCGAGTTAAACCAACACTTTTAACAAGTTTCCCCAACATCCGTGATCACAATCCAATACGCGAGGCCAGTGCTTTTTAAATGAATAATCCACAATGTTGACAAATACTTCCCCGAAAAAGATGAATTTTACAATGTTTGACAGAGAAAAGCGTCAGTTTTCTTTTGCTTCTTTGTTTTTTTTATGTGTACGTTAATTGCAGTTGTCCGCATGAAATGACATAAATATTACAATCCGCCATCTTGAGTTTCACCTTCAGCTATCGTAAGCTAAAGTCCTGTCCCGTCTCCTGGCTAGCCTCTGTTCGCTAGCACTGAAACTGAAATGGTATTTCAAGGATTTCTAAGGCTAACCTAATTTTTTTTTTTAGATAAATGGATATATGTTAGGAAAAAGATGAGTCTTTATGCTAAGCTAGGCTAACCACGCCACAGAAAATAAGGTCATATTGATTTAAATGGCTTAAAGACCGAATGGGCTTTGGCTAACGGGAGGCTAACATGAGCAGTTATCATTATTAAGCTCCAAGTGAGGAAACTGGTCATTAATTTATCTCTTATATGAAATAAACATGCAACACCAAGAAGTCCTTGTAGTTAAACTCATTGAGTTACAGAAGCTACCATAACAGAAGTTAGCTAGTAGATTGGGCTAAACGACAGGGTTGCACCAGCTATTCATCTGTTCACGACTCAATTTTAATGTAAATTCCTTCCCAAGTTCTTAAACATCAGCTAGTTTCATGATAGTGATTTACTAAACTTGGTTGTACCATTAAAATTCCTAGTTAAGACTTTTAGCGCTACAAAGCAGTCAACTATAACAGAAAGTCACTGTAGCATCACAAGCTAGCAAAATAAAAATAGTTTGAAGCATTAGCATTATATATTTTTTGTAAATTTAGATGTCTGTTTTATGAAAACGTGTTTCACAGTGAGTATTTATTAGTAGCAGTTTATAATGAGCAGGAAATATCAGATTACGCTAACCTAACTGACATTTAGTAATTTAGTTAAATGTTATTGGTTTAATGTTTCATAATTTGAGTTGAGTTGTGTTATTTTTGTTAAATCTAATTTAAAATCTTTCAGATTTACATCATTATTAAACAGCATTTATCAAGTTTCAAGTCAGATATATGTCATATTACCTCATTTAGAGATGTTAGCGAGATAACGTTAGCTTTGTCAGTTGGCTCAGTTAACAGCAGAACACCTGCAAGTTGTATATATTAATAATAAACTCTACATGAGAACTAGTTTATGCGGCACAACAAGCTTCACTTGTTTGAACTCATGAACCGCTGGTGCAACGGCCTCCTGCCGTCCATTTATAGACGATTCGTAGATTTTATCTCATGTTTTTCTGTTTTATATCCACCTGACACTGAAGTGAAACTTACTGAGTGGTTTATAACGAGATCCAGTGAGTTTAGACCTCCCAAAAATTGTGAAACTCTCGAGAACTGACTTCTTGAAGGTGATTTCTAATTGTGACGGTATGACTGTTTAAATTTGTACCAACTTTGCCCTATTTTATAACACCTCCCATTTTTCATGGTGATCTTCCAGTTAAGAACCACACATGTGCAGTAACACCTTCTATAAACCTGTATGTGCCTCTAGACACCTTTTTGTTTTTTTGGCTTTTACTTCCAAATCTTTCAGTTCTACTCTTTAAGGCACTCTTGATGCAAAAAGAAGGCAGAAAGAAGCTAGTGATGGCGGAGATTAAGAGATGAAGACGTTTTAAGAAGATAAGAGATGTCTCATATTGTACAATTAATAAACTATCTTCGTAGAGTGAATATTTGATTGAGATTGAGCTCTTATGTTTGCGACAAAATGTGAAACACCATTTTCTGGAAACATCAAAAGCAAATGTGGCAGTTTGCTTTGAAAAGCTGGTGAAGTTTTGCAAAAGTTCAGAACTGGCACTGGAAATAACCTCCAAAAAAAAAGTTTCATATTTAATTTTTTTCATATAAAAGTACCACCAGATGTTTGTTCTTCACTCATCAAACATAAAACTCCAATGACAGTCCAATTCTCAGGACTTAAACACACATACATGATAGTTTCTTGATGTTATTTGGCACCAAAGTGGCTTTTAAAAAACAAATTTCTGAGAGAGAAATGCCCACAAAGTTAAAATAAAAGAAGCTGAGATTCGTTTATTTCCGTCGTATCTGGAGGTCATCTAGTGCCAAATTCTGAACCTTGTCCATCCACAGTTTGAGGAGTACAAAGATACAGCACCAGCCTTAAGGTCGTATTGCTTCAGAACTTAAAGATGCAGTTTGTAAGACTTCACAGAAAACAAACAAAATGCTCAGGGTTCTTCCACCAACTTACAAACTGCATATTTAATCTTTGATATTAACTCAAGCACTACTTAAAGCACGTCGTCTGGGCTCAGAGGGCAAGGAATAATGTAGATATATGCTGACTCCATGGTGACGGTGATTAATACGTAGCATAGGAGAAGTTAAATGAGTTCATTTACACTTCTGCAGCGTAACGGCACTTAAAAACCAAAGACTGTTCGAGATCTTCAAATAACTCGGTCCACAGTTCGCTCATCTACAGCGTGGTCGGAGATATAAATGATCGTATGTTTTATGTATTTCAATTCACTTCTTTTCTCTCCCATATTCCTCTAACATCGTGACATGCACATATTTTCCCTCACTCTGCTTATTGGATCTTTTAAAAATAATTCGACTTGTAAGTTTTACAGAGACTGATGCAGTTTAACGACATGAAGATGAGACGGAAACTAAACAAGCCGATTTAACGGGCAGAATAAGGATGAGGCACATGCATGTCCGTAAAGTCTTGGCGGGTGCTGCTTAACAATCATGTGCACAAAGTTTTATGTGAAAAATATTTGACATTTTGGGATTGTAGTTTACTTTATTTCATTGTTTGATTTGTTTTTATACATTCTTAATCTCCCACATGATAATCCAGAGTTTTGGCTGTGTGTTTTAAACGTATGTACCGTCGTAAATTCAAGTCAAACTGTGTCTTGTCGCATTGGATGCATATTTCTTTGTAATCTTGCAGCTCTAAGAACATTAGCACTGGACAAACGGGGCTTCATTAACCTTCATTTTAGATTCATTTTAAGCCTTTTTTGTAGGATACCCTGTCTTCAGAAGACACTTTTTTTTACTCTTATGTGCGCAGTTACACAGAAAAATATTTTAAAAAAATGCAGCATTTATATATATATATGAAGGGAGTATTGCAAAAGAAAGTGAAATTACACAGATTATAAAAACAAAAAAAAACTTAAAGATAAACGTGTTTTGGCTGTTTAGACCACATGATTTGGGCAGTCATGATTCTTCACAGAAAGTAAAAACAAGACGGTCGTTCCACTCATACGTACGCACAGGATATGACGTTATGGACCACCCTGATCAACACTTTAAAAAAAGAAAAAGTGGCACTGTGTCAGTTCATGAAAAAGATCAATTTCTTGTTGTATATGGAAAATGCAGTGCCTCTGCTTAAAGCCTGCATACAAAGAATAATAATTAAACAGAGCTGTGATTCGAGTGACAAGCACAGTGTCATCAGCGTAGAAACGAACACTGCAGATAATCTGATACGAAAAACGACATTTGGCCATGATTTTTTTGGACTTAACTCATCGTACCCTGAATTCACTCTCCTCAGTTGTGCCATCCAAACACAAACAAATACCCCTGATTGGCCAGTGGTGCGTACCGTTAGTGGGTTGTCATTGGTTGATAATTTTTTTTACTTGAGCTCGCGTGATGGAGAAAGTTCATCCAAGTGATTTTTTTTCAGGCTTTGGGATGAAAACTGTTGCTGACAAGAGATCAGATTTAGTGTGGAGGCAAGAAAATTGACCTCAGATCAGGAGTTAGAAGCTCATACATCCACAGCTGCTTTTAAAAAGTGGTCACAAAGCGTCCTGGAGCAGCCGTATGTCCAATCTGCACTTCCAAAAAAAAAAAAAGAGTTGTGTCGCCAAAAAGAAAATATTTGGTAATGTCTCATTACTTCTATTATTCTTCAATTATCCCCCCCAAAAAAAATCTTCATTCCTGGTGTGGCACTTTTTTCTTTTTGTTCTCACGTGGTAAAATTAAAATTTGTGGCGTACAGAAGCCAAACACATAAACAGCTAAGTCCCAGGATTACACAAACTGAACGCCCTAACTACCATTACAAAAATAACCCTTTGATTTCACAGAACGCCCGTCCACAGCCTCATTAAAGTCACCATTTTGCATACCTCCTTGGTATTTGTTTTGGGATGCCGAGTGGAAGTAAGCCATACAAACTGTTATAGATGTAGATATCAGCGCTTCAGTTTCCACCACTCCGGGCATGTTTTAACACTTAATTTGTCCAAAATCTCCCTTTCTGGAGTCCCATAACTCCTCCTCCACACCTCCCCCTTTCAGTCCTTATGTGGTCAACAGCTTCCTGTGGCTTCCACTAGCCCCTTCCCACTTCAGTCCCTACATGGTCAAACATTCGGTAAGAGTCCACGAGCTCGTCCTCCTTTTTTTGAGTCTTTAAATGAAAAACAACATCCTGTGTTTTAGTAGCCGTTAGCACCTCCACCCTGACCCCCACTCCGTGAGGTCAGAGGTCAAAGATCGGTGACCTTGTTCTCCAGGGCGGCAGCGATCTGTTGGAGGCGGAGGGTGAGCTGTTTATTCTGGGCAGCTGGGTCCTCGTCCAGCGACTGGATGATCTGAAGACGAGGGTAATACAAAATTTAAATTGAACTAAAAGTTAAACCAGTCGTGAGTGTATTTCTTTATTTTAGTATTGAAAGACATTTCTCACATCATCGTAGTATTTGCTGGCATACTGGTACAGCTGATGTAAGGCCACCTGGGTGTTCAGCTTGTCTGTGTGTTGCTACAAAGTGGAAACAAAGGTCATGTATTAAAAAAATGTTCAAATCCAGATAAGTTACCGTTCAAATGTCAATCAGATTTCACAGGAAAGTTCCAAGAACCCCCACAAATGTCAAGCCAGTCGTGTTTCTGTTCATCAGATAGTCGAAGAACTTCCAGATCAGATTCTAGTGAAGCTGAAGTAAAAGTACAAGTCCCTTAAATTTGTACTGAAGTACAGTACTTCATAGCACATTGTTCACTGCAGTTATGACAGTAAAAACACACAGAGACGGCGGTTCATACCCTGGACACCTCAGCAAGGTGTGTGTTCATGTCCTGGTCACTGACTGGAACCATCTGTCTGATGCCCTTATAGTAACTGTGGAAAGAACACACACACACACACACACAGTCAAACATCTGATCCATATGATACAGTTTAACTGGTTCATCTAAAGCAGCTCTAACTCTGCTGTGTTTGCTGGGTTAGTAGAGTTTGTGACGACTCCTCCACCTGTCCACCAGGTGTCACTGCTGCTCTCCCTGTGGTGTTTAACATCATCTGAACAAGCTGCACCTCCATGATCCTTCAAACACTCTCTGGTTCTGGTTCTGGTTCTGGCGTGACGACAGACTGACTTACTCCTCGTCAACGTCTTTGATTAGGGTTGCAAAGGGGTGGAAAGTTTTCTGGTAAATTTCTGGAAACTTTCCATAGGAAGTTGAGCTGTGGAATTTTGGAAATATTCCAAATAGGAAACTCCATGGAAATTCATGGAAATTAACTGGAAATTATGTGGTAATTTAAACTAAATATCATATCCAAACATAAATATAAACATTTGGTGTGCCTGTAGGCATGTAGCAGATATTCAAGTGTACCTGCATGAAATCTGGTTGTTTTAGTCAAGGTTATGTTCAAATATATTTTTCCCCCAACTATATTTAAGTTTCCTGTTAAAGGGCCAACCTTCAATTTAGTAAATTCCTGGTTTATTCCTGTTTATTCCCATAAACTCCTGTTAATTCCCATGGAAAGTTTCCAACTTGGAAAATTCCCATAATTATGCAACCCTAGTCTTTGATCCGGGCTGTGACAAGAGACCGCTTAAGCAAAGTTGCGGTTTTGTTTGTGGATCTGTTGCGCAATTTCAGAAGTTAAACCGCTGATGAATCCATCATGAACTGATCAGAAGTGATCTTCTAATCAGTCTGTATGTTTCTATGTAAATCATTTGGTAACCATAGAAACACACGTGTGCCTGTCAGCACGTGTGCAGGGATTTCAGCAGTTCATTATAAAGTGTTTGACACAGTGATCACACAGAAAGACACCTGTAAGACTTCTGTACAAGACGTTTTCATCCCATCAGTCGATTAATAAAGTCAAACATGATCAGTTATTTCTACGTGAACGCTTCATGACACCAGAAAACAAAAAAATACACACGAGGCGCTGAACAGGCCGTTAAAGATCTGAATGACCCGCTAAGATTAAATATTGATGTTTAAATCTCTGTGCAGATGTTCATCTCTCTACATTTATAATATATGTTTGCTGTAACAACATTTTTAGTGTTTTAAGTTGCTGTCAAGTGGAAACTTCTGCAACTGATGGACCCACATGCTCCACCCAACACCAGCTGTTCTTTCCAAACACTATTACACACTCACACACACACACACACACACACACACACACACAGTTCATTTTCTGTATATTTAGCTCTATAAACTCACTCGTCCACCATCTTCTTGTACGTTGAAATCTCTTTTGCATAGAGCAGCTTGTTGCTGGGAGACTCCTGCAGACAGACAGAGAACATAAAAAAACAAACATGTTTTTTCACCTTAATTCACAAAAAAACAAAACTTTCTGACTTTGGGAGCTCCTGCTAATTATCAGCAGACTGTGACGTCCAGGGTTCGTTTTGTGATTAAGTGTTGTAATTAAGCCGCAGCCGGCCTCGTCGTCCTCTGCAGAGACTTCGTGTGTGTCCTTTTTGCAGCGTTCGTCTCTACGCTGATGACACTGTGCTTGTCACTCAAATCACAGCTGAGTAATTTAACTCTGTTTAATTATTATTCTTTCTATGCAGGCTTTAAGCAAAAGCTTTGCATCAGGACCTGCTCGACTCTTACGACTCTCCAGTATTTTGAATTTGGACTGCAGTGCCAGTTTTTAATCACAAGGTGTCACTATTACGAGCAAAGTTACATATTGTTCTTCTACATCAGCTCAGTGTGAAAAAATATTATAAAACTATGTGGGAACCAAGATGACAGAAAAACATGAAGCCATCAGGAGAGCAAGACCACCTAAAAGCTCCTCAAACGTGTTTACATCTTGGTAAATTAGCACAGAAGAGGAGGTCCTCTCTGAAGAGCTGGAGGGACGCCCCTGATCTGGTAGGAACTGGTGGGACGTTCCTCCAACGGGGAACAACAGACGAGAAAAGTTTGCATAGTCCTGAGCGTACGGGTGGCAGAGCAAAGTCTGTATCAGGAGTTTGGGAGCATCTCCATCTTCTTAAATCTTAATATTGTCTTGCTCATCTGTCTGTTTTTAATGCTGCTCCATAAATAAAGTTATTGTTGTTATCGAGGAGCTTTCATGCGGTCTTGCTCTTGTGACGGTTTTAATTTTTTGGTTCCACTGAATATTTTCTGACTTGTTTCAAGACAAAAGTCAAATTTCACACTGAGCTGATGTAGAAATAAAAGTCAAGCAGTTCTTCACACTCAGACATCCACTTTAAAATACAAAGATGTTGCTCAGCGTGGGATTGAAATGACGAGTTCAGAGGAAACCAGCAGGTTACTGTGGCACCACCGTGCTCCAGACGGGATTAAAACCCCTGACCGGTGCATGAAATGTTAAAATCATCCCACGTCTCCATCTGGAGAAATAAAACCTTGAGTGTGTGAAACAGTTTGTACGATCTTTATCCGTGTGAACTGACTCTGCTGAGTTTGTGCTCCGACTTGGTGCAGGCGTCCATGAAGGTCTGAGAGATGACATGCAGCGAGGCGTCCACCACCTCCGTCACGTGGACGTCGAAGATGAAGTGGGGGTTCCTCAGGATGTTCACCCAGAACCGCAGAGGCAAGCTGAGGAGGCAGAAAGACTCGGGTCAGAACATCTGAATCGGACTTTTTTATCACGTTACACTGAGGGCATATCTCCTCACAGGAGACCAAAAACATGAGAACATGGAGCTTTTACACGACATATCATCATCACACTCTGCTGCCAACTGCTCATCAGATGGGAGCTAATCATCCACACACCGATGGCGCAGCCTTCAGCAGCAATTTGGGGTTCAGTATCTTGCCCAGGGAAACTTTGACATGCCGGGGAATCGAACCGCTGATCTTCTGATTAGCGGACGGCCTGCTTTACGTCCTGAGCCACCGCTGTGAGAAACGTCGAGACAATTAGGGAACGTTCAGACGCGATCAGGCGCTGTGGCGAATCCCCGCAGGGTTGTCCGGCAGCGTGTAGAGGTGTGTCTGAGGTTGTGCTGAACGTAGTCTCAGTTTCAGAGACATTTCAGGCTGCAGCGGCGGATCCTGATCGATGCGCCCTTAACCAGAAGTCCAAAGTGACGCCCAAACCTCTTTATTTATTACTTTATTACAAACACATTCAAATGATTCAAAGGAAAAGCAGCAAATCTGGAACCAGCAAACGTTTGGAGATGAAATTACTAAAATATTTGCTAATTAAAAGTTCTGTCAACTGATTTATTGATAAATAGTTTCAGCTGTACTTTGTATAAACTGTTGGGAAGGTTAATTTGTAACAAAACATCCGATTTTATCAACTCGTTTTATGTTTTATGTGTAAAAATCTTTTTTTATAAAGTAGCCAAGCTGCCAGCATCAAAACTAAAGACGAGGTGCAGTCTGCAGGATTTAGCGCCGTCTAGAGGTGTAGTTACTGATTACAACCAAGTGCCAACCGAGGTTAGGTTGTTTCCAGGTGATTCTACACTGATGAAAACAGAATTATGAAGATTATATTTTATAAACAGAGCCTCTAAATCCGACACACTGCACCTTTAAGTAAAAGTACTTGAGTAAACTGAGTTAAAGTACTTAGTTACATCAGTCTCAGAGCTGACACTGTTTCCTCCCACCATCCTTTTATCTCTTCCTGCCGCCTCTTCCTCCACAGACCATAACCCTCATCAATAATTCACTTCATCATGAATATTTCATTGTCCGACGTGTTTGCGTGTGTGTGTAGGTGTGTGTGTGTCTTCCTGATGATTGACAGCTGGAGCTCAAGGCCGGTTTGAAAGCAGAGAAGTTTAAAGAAGTAATTTCTCTTCTTCTTCTGTCATCGTTTATCCGTCCTGATAACACACAGACGATTAGATCGGCCTTTCATGTGGTCGACCGGTGACGAGGACGTAATTAAATTGTAGTTTAGCTGATGAGGTATAACACACACACAGTCACAGCGTGAGCAGCGGTGTAATTATTTCTCTTCGCAGGTCGTTTCTCTCCAGCTGAGATTTGGAGGAGAAGCTGACGGAGTTGGTGAAAGAGTTGCAGATCAGCCGTTCGTTTCCAGACGTGAGCCTCGATGAAGATTCACCCGCTCACGGACGCTTTCTTCTCGTCCAAACGATGTCAGCAAGGATGTAAAGTCCAAGAGCAAGCAACACAATGTCTCAATGTATCCTGAAGTCAGTTTACTGACCAAATAAACAACCAAGTTTGATCACTTATTCATTCTGAAGCTAAAATGCTAAAAACACTCATCTGATGTGTCAAACGTGAGGATTTGCTCATTATAAACTGGATGTTTTTTGAGTTTTAGACTGTTGTTGAGAAAGAACAAATCATTTTAAGACATCATCTCGCGCTCTGAGGAAACTGTAACAGGCATATTTTAATATTTTCTGATTACTACTATAATTAATCATGAAAAAAATCAACACGTTGACGTTTCCAGTGTGATTTCTTTATTTTTTTCACTTAAATTTGGTGTCCTGTCTCGTCTTATAGCTTAGCCTGGACTGTCTTAGGTTTACATCCAGTTTAGTTGTCGTCCAAAGTGCTGCATCGACATCTATTTTATGATATTTTGGCACCTAGATTAACCAGTGTTTAAGACAGAAAACACAGTTTTTCCATTCATTTGAGTGGACATAGTCCGTTTTGTCCACCAGAAATCACAGCATCCAACATTGGAGAAGTTATCCGGATCCAACTTTTGTAAAAACGAAGCTCGACGTCACACTGAACCAATCAGGCGCTCAGACCGGCCAATTTGGTTTGTGTCCGACAGTTTGAGCAGAGGTCGAGCGACTTAGACAGCGAATGAGAGTGAGCGAGCACCGGCCTCGTTAAAGTCGTTAATAAGTGAAATAAAAAGTGATTTCCTGACTGTTTCACAGCGGTTATGTTCAACACAGACAGACACACCGCTGCAGCGCCTCACTGTGCCGTAACTTTACCAAAACGGACCCAGATGTGTTTGAAGATATCTGAACATTTGAATCTTGAACTAAAAATAAACTTTAAAATGATTTTGACGTCGTTAAAATCAAACTGGTCACACGTTGTGAACGCTGCTTTTCGGACCTGTTGGTCTTCCAGATGTGCAGCGTCTCCTCGTCCACGTTGTCGTGTCTCAGCGCCTGCTCGTCCAAGAAGTCAAAGAAGTACTTGACGGCCGGAGGGACGATGGAGCTCGAACACAACACGCTGCGGAAGAAGTCGTCCACGAACTGCTGCAAAGTGCCCTGAAACACACAAACACACACAAACATGAAGGTTAAGTTATCAAGAGAAGAGTCTGTTCAGAGAAACGACCACACGGCGACACTCAGCCGTACCTTGACGGACAGCAGCCTGGTCAGGTAGATCTCCGTGATGGCTTTAGTCATCGCCTTGTCCTTCATGCTGCCTCTCTTCGACTTCACCTCGTCGATCTCATCCGCAGGTCTCACCAGGTGGAACGTGTTGTCGTCCTCCAGCAGAGAGTTTTCTGTCAGAGAGACCCACAACATGTATTCATCCATCATCCGTTCATCCATCATCCGTTCAGCTGACGTCTTTACATCTTTAGACACGATGCTCTTCAGATATTTGATTGATCTGATAGAAGAATCTCGATAACAACAAATTTAAAGTGAAGAAGAAGAAGGAGGTGGAGGAGGAGACAAAGAAGAATAAGGAAGTGGAGGACAAGGAGGAGAAGTCAAGTAAAGAAGAAGGTGGAGGACGAGGAGGAGAAGAAGTTTCCTGTAACTTTAAGATGAAGCTAAAATGAACCATGTCCTTCATGGTTTCATGTTCAGTGTGTGTGTGTTATTGTGCATGTGTTAGCGTGTGTTAGTGTGTGTGCGTACTCTCTTCGTAGCTGTCTTGGTGCTGGTGGAAGGACTGTGTGTGCAGAACTCTGGACAGAACCAACGTGGCGTTATCTCGAACCTGGAAGAGAAAAAGAAGAAACGATTCACTGACTGAACTCAAAGTTTTCAGGTGAGCGTCGTCTCAGAGGACGTCCGGAGGAGATCTTCAGTTTCTGTTTTCATGATGAGGAGTCTCGCGTGGCTCGACATTTCTCTGCACTTCAGTTTTCTTTTGGTGGTTTCAACGCTGAGGAAAAGGTCAGAACTCGACACACTGACGCAAAGCTGATTAAAAACATCCAGAGTCTGGAGCACGAGAACGAACTCCAAAACTCTCCTGACTCGACGCGTTAACTCAAAGAAGGACTTGACATGAAGCTGGGACGTCTTCGCAGCAGAGAGGAGGAAGAAACTCTGCTACATGACCAGAGAAAACAGAGAAAAGAGCTGCGTATTCTCAGAAAATAGAAAACCTACAACAACCTGAACACACAGGACCAATAAAAGCAGCCGGGTTACAAACTTTAGAGAAAAATTGGCAACGCTGACGATATTATTCTGCTTTATTTCATAGAGACAGCTGGAAAGATAAACAGGACGTCAGGAGAGAAAAGAGTCCCCACAGACTGTCTAAAACCTGGACGTAGTCTCTGGGACGTCCCTGCAGACTGTCTAAAACCTGGACGTAGTCTCCGTGATGTCCCCGCAGACTGTCTAAAACCTGGACGTAGTCTCCGTGATGTCCCCGCAGACTGTCTAAAACCTGGACGTAGTCTCTGGGACGATCACAGACTGTATAAAACTCCTCCATACATACTCGCTCTGGACGGGTTGATGTTGCTGTTTTCAAACACTACAAGGACATTTCTGTGCAAAACGTTTATTGCACATTTTTCTGCACCGAGTAAAGTAAATGAACTAAAAAACTCACGTTGTAATGAGCCAGCGTGTTGAGTCTCTTCCAGCGTCCTTCTTTCTGGGAGGTCAAGTCGAGGTCGGACAGGATCTGACCCGTGGAGCCGGGACGCCACTCTGTGGACGCACAAGAAAATGAAACTTTAACGTGTATTTTATTTGTCTAAATATCGCTTTAATAATTATAATAATCTGAATAATTAAGATGTTTCTGAGATATTTTGATCTTACCGAGTGCGACACTCTCCACCTTTGGTCTCTGCGAGTACGGCAGATTTCTGTACACTTGATCGATGATCTTCTCTTTCACCTGCAGAGCAAACATTCAAGATTTGACCTGTTAAAATATGTTTTTATTCACGTGTATCAGCGCTGAAAAAGGAGAGTACGTCCTGTCTGGTGAAGAGAATCTAAACCTCCCCGACATGAAGGATTTAAGTTCAGCGGATTAACATTCTCTGCATGCGTGATACGAGACCGTGCGCTGACGTTAGCTGGAAACCAAAATGAGAAACTTCACCAGAAAACCAGACGTCATAAAATATTCAGAGCGGTGTGAGGAGACTGAATCTGAAAACAGACGGAGAGAGAAAAATAAACCCACCTGGGAGATGGTGTCACAGTTCAACACCTTCACCGGAGTCACATCTGGTCCCTCGCCGTGCACCAGCACCTGGAGAGTCTGACACCACAAACACAGACGGCGTTAACGGGTCCTGAAGTCGGCCTGAAAACTCTGAGGAGGACTCCAGCTAACGACGCCAAACTTGGTCTTAACTGGTCAACTAACTGTTACTGATCTATGAAATGTCAGAAAATAGAGAGAGAGCTCAAAGTGTCTCAGACTTTGGTTTAAACATCTTGAATCTGCTCTTCAAAATCCAACTGAAGAACCCTAACCTCACCCTGACACTGCAGTATTTGTGCGTACTAACCAGTACAGAGTACTCGACGTCGTCCCCCAGCAGTCCCGTGTCGTTCAGAGTGTACTTGGCTTTCTTCATCTTGGCGTCCACTGGTCCCTTCTCGACCTGGTGCTTCAAGGCCTTGAACAGTTTGTATAAAGGTTCTCCTGCCGTGTCCTGAAACAAACAGAGTCAGAACCAGAACCAGAATCAGCCTGCTGCCTTTTCAAACACATTTTGACTGAACGCTGGTGAAACAAATCAAACTCTCTATCCTCAGACATCCGTTGAACCGATAACCCTCATCAGGGTCGCGGTGGGGCTGGAGCCTATGCCAGCTGACTGAGGCGAGAGGCGGGGTACACCCTGGACAAGTCGCCAGCTCATCACAGGACACAGAGACAGAGTTTAAAGTCACCAGTTAACCTGTGAAGGTCACATCTTTGGGACAAGCTTCCCACAGTCCCAGAGTACCGGAGATAAATGCAGTGAAATAAAACATACATCACCTCTGAAATGTTGTGAAGTAGAAAGTTACTCAGGTAAAGTAGCTCAAAGTACACGTAGTTAGTAGTTTTTAGAAGTATAATCATATTCTGCACATCAAACAAAATAATCACGATCATCGACTGATAATTTGAAAGTTTTGGTGTCTAAATGTTGAAGATGTTTCTGTATTTAATCCACATTCAGCTGCTGATCCTGATCACAGCGATATAAAACTTGTTCCTGAGCTGAAGTGTGAACTCAACGTTTGCTTACGGCAATGTTAAATTATAGAAAACAGCAAACATCTACGCTACATATCAGCTGCTGCTGTCAGCATCAACACGGGAAGAGTAAAAAAAAAAAAACAGATCAGCTGAGGAGGTTTCAACAAAGCAGAGAGACGGGAAGAGTTCTCAGAGTCAATTATAAGTGGAGAGGAAGAGGAAATGTACGGAGGAGCAAAGAAAAGAAATAAACACAAAATGAGGAGAAGAAGTGAGAGAGTCGGTTTTACCCTGAGGAACTGATACAGACAGATGGACATCCAATTACAAAGCATCCTCTCCACCACCGTCTCCGACCTGCACACACAAGAGACGATAAAAAAAAACATTAGCAGCAAACTGACGACATTTTTCATTTCAAACACAAACTGCAGCGAACATAAACACAAATACACTCAAATAATAAGAAATAAATCTGGTTTTATAGACCTGAATGAAATTATCATGACCTGCTCACTCATGTCATTAACTTTGACAGACTTTGTGTGAATGTGGTTATACGACTGACTGAAGGGCTGCCGCTAACGATTATTTTATAGATTAACTGATTAATATGTGCTCAATAAATCACCAGAAAATAGTGACCGAGGTTCTCAAAGTTCTTTAAATGTCTTGTTTTGTCTTTAAATCCAAAGATGTTCAGTTTAATGTGATATAAAGCAGATAAAAGTAATAAATCTCCATATTTTAACAGAATTTTCTGCCATTTCTGCATGAAAAATTACTTTACGATTAATTGTTTGGTCTATAAAATGTCAGAAAATGTCAAATGTTCTCATATTTCTTAAAATATCTTGTTTTGTCAGTCAATAATCCAAAGATGAATATGATACAAAACAGGCAAAAGCAGGTAAATGCCATATCTGAGAGGCTGAAAACAGAATTTTCTGCAATTTCTGCATGAAAAATTACTTTAATGATTAACTGATTAATTGTTTGGGCTATAAAATGTCACAAAAAAGTGACAAATGTGCATCCAGGTTCTCAAAGTTCTTTAAAATATCTTGTTTTGTCAGTCAAAAGTCAAAGATATGGAACAAGAAAAGTAGGAAATCTCCATATTTGAACGACATTTTCTGCCATTTTAACATGAAAAATTACTTTTCGATGAATAGATTCATTGTTTGGTCTTTAAAATGTCAGATAATAGCGAGAAATGACCATCCAGGTTCTCAAAGTTCTTTAGAAATCTTTGTCAGTCTGAACACAAAGAAATTCACTTTAATATGATATAAAACAGACAAAAGTAAGAAATCTCCATATTTGAGAGACTGAAAACAACATTAATCCATTATCAAAACATTTTGCGATGATGATTTTGGTGATGTCGATCTTTGTCAGTGTACCCGTCCCCCGTCCTCACCTCCTCAGCATGAGTTTGGGGTTTTTGTTCTGCACGTGTTCGTCCATCAGCTCCAGCAGCAGCGTCCTCATGATGTCCGTGTAGTACTCCAGCTTTCCGTGCAGCGCCACCGTCAGCAGGGAGGCGAAATAACCGCGAGCACGGGCGTTAAAGTCCGGACGGCTCTCCAACGTGCGGATGAACTGGAGGCAAAAATATTAAGACACATTAGAAAAACATGAAGCAATTCTTCATTCTTTGAACATCTGAGTTCAATCTCAACTACAAACCCAGAATCCTGGTTCAAATTACGGCGTCTCATGCCTCTAACAGGATCCAAATGGATCTCTGTATCAGCCCTGATCAGGCGTAATTAAAAGAAAACATACGAGGAAGTGATTAGCCTATTTAAAAAATGTATGCTGGCATTAATTAGAACTTTCCTGGATTTGATTCACAGATGTTAAATTGGGTAGAAAATGATCGTCTCCTCTCACAGCTGGCGACTGAATGTTTCAGGTAAAAATAGGATTTTCTATTAACGCTATAAATAAACTGAAGAAAAGATTCAAACTCACGTTGATGAGAAACGTTTTACTGTTCAGCAGGTTGGAGAACTGGTTAAGCGCCTGAGCCACAATGGCCCGACGGGCTTCTGGGATTTGTATTTTTCTTGTGATCATGGCGTCGTTGGCGCCGTCCTTGGAGGGCAGGAAGAAGTTTCTGTCAGTGTAGTTTTTGTAATCCAGGAAGGGGATCCGGGCCTCGCTCAGGTCGCTGGTGTGGTCCTCCATCTCGATCATCAGATCTGACAGACACAAAAAAAACATGTCGCTTAGTCCTCATCGTGACAGCCTTTTCTCTTGTCACGTTAAAAGTGTTTGAAAATACAAACAAGATTGTAGCTAAGCTAGAATGAAACAACAGTGGCTAAATTGTTCTTTATCATAATACAGACTAATTATCTGCACACTGCGATACACGAACAAGGCTTCTTCTTTATTTCCACGTGGATAATCAGTCAATGGATGCTAAGTTTTTGCTTGAACGTTAGCTTTAACATCAGTCTTTCAGCTATCAAGTACATGTTTAAGACGTCTGTTTAAGATTCTCATTTTCAAACAAGTCTGCTGGGAACATTATAAAGTAACTAAGGTGCTCAGGACTTAGCAAAGCGTTCTGTGAAGTCCAACGAACCTGTGCTTCTTTGATCGGATGTGCTGATGGCTTCACTTTTGATTGAACATTCGCACTCTTAAAATCTTTTTGGAAACGTCTGACATGTGAACAGTCTGCTGACCTCCCCGAGCTCAGTAACAGAGCTGTCAGATTCAGCTGCAAAAACGGTTTCAGCAAGCTCGCCAAGAAGACCTGCAGGGGAGGATTCTGGCGCCGGAGCCAAAGCCCGTTCTGCTGAATCGTGTTGGCAGGACTTCACATAGCGGAGACAAACTGTCAAAGTGGCGACGTCCTCTAATCTGTGGACCCAACGCGTGACAAGATGCTGACAAAAATTCAGCCCTGTGGACAGAAGGTTGTGCTGCGTCTGCTGCTTGGCTCCAACGCTGGAAACCTCCAGGAGGGTCTTGGCGAGCTCAGTGAGCTCCGGACGTTTCTTTTTTAAGACTGAAGCAGATGTCGACACTATAAATACCTGGGCAAAATATCAGTATCCATGCCAGCAGCTGCAGCATCAATGTGGGTTAAACCGCCTTAAAATATTTAAATATGAAACTACAAGTTTTATTATAGATAGAAAATATTTAGCTGAATTTTGAGACCCCTCCAAATTAGATTTGAATGTCTTCAGGGGGTTCTATGTGTCTATTAAGGCGTCTAAAACTCCATGTATGTTGTAAACTGAGTACGTTATCATAATCAATAGTACCGATGGGCAAAGCAACAAAAATAAGACCTGGGTTCAAACTTTTTGCAGCTTCATTTCAGCTCTCGAGTGAAATTAGTAAAATATCTCGAACACTCCGTTTGCACTCATTTCATGTGACTTCAAGAAGGGTTAAATCTGTAGCTACTGGACTTTTATTATTATTAGCATTAGTATTTAGCCTAACAATCGGTTGTAGACTGAGCCATTTGGGTCGTTAGTGCTGATTGTTGTTGTGACGACTGTCGTCAGAGTCGTTAAAGTCACCTGAGGTGTGAACGACACTCGTTAAGGTCACCAGGAGACTGAACGACAATTCAACGACGGCCGTTCACACCGGACATCAGGCGACTTTAACGACTCTGATGACAGTCGTCACAGCAACAACGAGCACAAACGACCCAAATGGAAACTATGGCTCAGTCTACGACCTGCTAGGCTAAATACTTGGATCTCCCCATCAGTCAGTCAGAACTCAAGAGGTGAAAAATCTTCATGGATCTACAACCAAGTCCAGTTGCCCCAGATTGAACCCTTCTTGAAGAAAGGCGACCTGGATGACTGAATTGAGTCATGTGACTTCATAGCAGTCAGGTGAGCGTGTACCTGTGAACTCTTTCTTGCAGCGATCTCGGACACTTTCCTCCAGATTCTCCAGTTGATGTTTCACCTTCTCGTACTCTCGTTCGGCTTGCTGACTCTTTCTCCTGTTAGAAGACGCAGACAGAAATACGTTTAGACGCGTCAACAATGAAAAACAAACATATCATGTCTGATCATCTGTCAAACCTGTAGCAGTAGACGGACACAGCGATGAAGAGCAGCATCGGTACAATAACTGCTGGGATGATTATAACCAGAGGAATGTCGTCTTTTCTGGCGTAGTAGACTGAACCCACCAGCCACTCGCCGTGACCGAACTTCACCTGGAGAGAGACCGAGTTTATTCAAGGTATCGCTGGAAGAAAACTTAAAAACACAATGATTCTTAGGCACGTTCTGAAGTGTCATTTTTCTAGAATTTCTTTGCAGATTTCTGCACATTAATTAAGATAATTACATCCTCAGAAAGTCCATTAAAAACAACATCCTGTGGTCTCCTGATGGTTAAAATGCCGCCTGGAATGATGAGTTAAATTCACAGTAGCATATTTCATTACCCACCTCCCCCCCGTCATTTTAATTCAACCCAAATGGAGCTCTTGAAATTGTAATTTTAGACACATGATGCCTACAACTGTATTATCTCTGTTTAATATTGATTATCTGTGAAGATACATTTTCATGTGAGTCACAGAACATGATTCGGTCGTGTTTTTACCACTAGGTCCAGCAGGTTGTTGGTTGTGTCTCTGCGTTGGCGTTTGGACCTGGATTTTGGCTGTGTTGAAGGAGCCTCCAGGATCAACTTATCATCCTGTAGTCAACACAAAGAGGGCAAGAAAAGGGTCAACAGCTGAACTGAACACATTACACTGTTGGTATAACTTCATTTGTGATATTAATATTGATATAATATAGTTAGCCTTTCAACTCATCCACCAGTTGTGGTATGAAATAGTGTTAGCAGCAAAACAAGCACTTTTAGTGGACGTACGTTGACGGCAGCAGCGCATTCAATCAGCCAGACTCAGCTGAACCAACATCAGTGCAGTTTTAGATGTGAATAATGTGACTGTCTGATATCCTACGTTTACTACAATGCTAATATCAGCTCCATCTTTGCAGTGTGAATCCATTATAAAACCATAATAAACCATATCTCTGCTTACCTGCAGTATGTTAACGTGACAGGAAGCATCTCCGACAAACGCCTGAGCCTCTTTGGCCGTCATCGCCTTGGAGAACCCTCGACCCTGACGGAGGCAATAAAAAGACGTTGAACTCAACAAATCAAGACATAAAGATAAAGATATTAACTGTGAGTTTAACCATCTTCTCCTCACAGTCACGATGATGATGCTGGTCTCCGTGATGACGTTCTTGGCGAGCTGGTTGAAGCTGGGGTTGGGGTGGTAGTCGAAGCTCTTCAGATCCTCCATCACGTTGTCCAAGTGGAGGACCGTCCGGAGAGACTGGATGTCGTGGCAGCAGTTGACGGGCGGAGAGTAAAACTGGAGGACGGTGTCGTTCTTACTCAGAGCCTCCTGGACAAACTGAGAGACGTCGAGAAAAAGAAAGAGCTGTGTTTACATTCAGTCTGGGACAAATTATGTTACTAGAGAAAAGAAAACTTAAAGGTCTGCTTCAACTCAACAAAGCTTTCACCTTTTATTAAATTAAATACAGCTCTTCATATTTATTCTCCAATTCTCTCTGTTTATTTCATTTTACCTTTAGTTTCATCTTCTATTCTCTTTTATTCTTGTAACATATTTTTTATATTTCTCGTGTTTCTGGTAGATTTTGTTCAAATTCTTTTTTTTAGGTCTTGAAGAACTAAACAGAGAAAGATGGGAATGCTTTTATTTTGGTGCCTGCAAAGAAACAAAGACAAACGCACCCAGCAACACGGTGCAGGACTGACTCAATTCTGGAGCCAGCCTCAAGTGGATGTTTGAACTGCAGTTTTTGGCTTCACTCCACAGCTATGGAGGTTGCCGCTCTTTAAAAGACAGTTAAAGAGACTATTAATTGAAGTTTTAAAATCAACCTAGTTTCTATAATTTTCTCCCGGTGTCTGCAGTAAGTTCCGATGTTTCTATATTTTCAGTGCAGGTGTAATTTTTACTTCAGATTTCCTCCCTCGGTCTCTCTCCTCTCTCTCTCTGCCTCCCCACTGTGTCTCCCCCCCTATGTCTTCCAGGTTCAGACGGCAGCTTTTGATGAAGTGACGATAAAACGGCTTCCTCCTCTCCCCGCGGTGAATCTTTCCTAAGAGACTCTGTCACTCAAAGCTATTCAGCGGTGAAATGGAAAGCGTCGTCCCTTTTCTCCCGGTTTCAGGTTTTTCAGTGTCAGTTGTCAGACCAATACACATCCAGCTGATACCGGGCTTTTATTCAAGATTCGGTCCACCTTTGATTTTATGTAGTTTGATTGACTGCACATTTATTGTGGAATTGATTAGTACAACTCCCGAAGCCTTCAGGAAAGACACAGATTTATTGTCATTTTTTGGCTTGACGAGAACAAAAAAAGGAAAATGTTGAATACTCGACCATTTTAGAGCACCGAAAAGTACATTTTATAATAAATTTTATCAATTAAGGTTAAATATTTCACATTTTACAGTGAAGGAACATGTAAAATGATAAAATAATCATATTTCTTAAGGTCAAAGGATTTATGTCTGTGTTACGGCTCCTACAACATGTGACTTTTCTTGTAGAGGTTATTGTGTATGCAGAGCTAGGTGTGTGGTTCCCAGCTCCCATTTCGACCTTCAAGATCCGATATGAGGACAACTTCCTTAGGATGAACAGCCCGACAGTCGTGGTGCATGGCTTGATTTTTGTGTTTGCCAACGTGCCTCTCTGTATTATACATGTGAATTAATTGTGAATGTTACGTGTGAATAAGTGTATTCGTTTTTGTCTAATGTATAGAGATATTTTGGAGGTGCTGTTTCTCTGTTTTTTAGTTATTATATAAAAGTTTTTCTTTCCTTTAGATTTTGTTTTGCTAGTTTAAGCTCTGATTGTTAAAGAGTTTTCTTTTGGTTTTATTTATTTCTTTGCTTTGAACAGCATAATCATCGCTCGTTGTTTCCCTTGTAGTTTATATAACCTCTTTTTTATTGTAGTATTATTTTTAATTCCTGATAATAAATAACTTTGTTTTACAAAGTTCAACTGGTTTTATGTTTCTTCCTTTTCCTTCCTGGGTCATAACAGTTGCAGTCAAACTGATGTAAAGTTATATATATATATTAATATGATATTACAGCATTTCTGACAATATGTTTGATTTTTCTACATGGTTGTTTCCATGCTGCAGTTACAGTTTATCAGTGGTTTTATTTATTATTATTTTATTACATGGTTTTTCTTTTCAATTGTCTCAGCTGTAACTGATTTATTTTCTAAGTATTTATTTATTCTGTAGTCTTTGTTTTCTAACAACACATAACTTTACGTGTTAAAGATAATAACTGCATGTTATCTTTAATAAAATGTTTTCCTTTGTGATATTATCACTTTTTATAGAAAAATATTAACAAGATTTATAGGAGAGATGAATAAAGGACAGAAAAAGAGGAAACCAACAAACTCCATCAAACTGCAGCAGAAGCAACAACACGACTCTCTGGAGCTGCTGTTTGTTCACACAAACTTTCAGACTTTACTTTATTTCCCAGAGACTGAACCAAACTCTTACCACCGACCCAAAAATCTGCTTTTTCCAGACCAGACATGGTTTTTGTCCCTAATTGGACAGGCCGTCAATGCATGAACCAGTTTCATGAACCAGTTTCTCACAATCAGGTTTCTGTGGCATATAAACACCATATCCAGGTTTCTGAACCGTCTCATTGAGGCTGACATGGTGAGAAATTAAGACACACCTGCAGGCAAACCATCAGAAACCTGGAGACTGTCACGATTATCAACACAGAGATTTAAATAACCAGGTTTTTCATGTTCGGTGTGAAGACGACATCCTGATTTTAAAGAAAACCAGGATACAAAGACACACACAAAAACTCTATGTTATACAACCAGAGCCACCAGTAAGCTTCATAACGGCTCTTAACTCATAACCTGTGGGTGACCACGTCCAGGTTTTATACAGTTTATGGTTTAGCTTAGCCCCAGAAGGTCGTTTAGAAACATTCACTGTTGTTCTGGAGATACTTACCTCGACAGGACGGGTGTTCTGTGAAAACTCGTCAGTGGAGGGCAGGACTTTCATCGTGGCTCTCTGGATCAGGTCGAAACCATTTCCCACCACCACAATCTTTCGACCACCGCTACAAACACAGAGGTGGAGATACATTTACCCACAAATTGTTAATTTAATGACTTCTATACAATATATTCTATTCTACCAGACAGATGTAAACTGATGTTTAAAGACATACTCACCACAAGAAGCTGCCCTTGGGGTTATAATCTATGATCTTGGGGTTTTCAGAGTACTGGTACGCAGCTGTGACGTCTTTGGTGGTGTTTCTACCGTATCTCACCGTCACCGTTAACAATTCAGAGGGTACCTTCTGCCCGCGATACCTCCCAGTCTTACAAGTGATCCTTTTGCCAAACGACAGGCTGAAGAGGAGAAAGGAAGACCATGAACAATGAACAGAGACTCTGAGGAAAACATGAGCATACAACACTGTGAAGAGCTTACACTTCACAGGCAACTGCCCCAACAGTCACGGCGACGTCGTCTTTGGTTGCAGTGTCGAGGTGTTCTCCCTCGATGGTGATCACGGTTCCTCCGGCCGCTGGACCCTTCGCTGGGTGGACTTTGTTTGGTTTGGGGTCCTGGACAGAGAAGACAATAAATAAGCTGCTTGTACAGAGGACACATTTAGAGACTTTCATACTTTTCGTCTTTGACACAGTTGATTTGGTGAAGTTCAAGACTTTATTTTAGATCTTTAATAAAAGCGCACATTAAAAGTTGAAGTTGTAGCATTCGTTTTGATTTGTGCCTTGTGTTTCGAGTTCATTGGGTCATTTTTATATGATGGAAAATGAAGAGAAGTAATTTTAAAATCCTGCTGCCTTTTCTTTTGACTTGTTTTCTCCTGTTTTTGTTAGTTGTAAGAAGTTGGGTTACTAACTTATTTATTCATTTTGGAACAAGCTTTCACTGAAAATCTAGTTTGTTTTATTGTGTTCACTCCAAAGAGAAGCTTTTTTTTCAGTTTGTGTGTATGGTTTGTGGTTTGTGCAATAAACTGCTTGCTTTTGGACTGTTTAAACGAGTGTGGGACTCCTACATACGTTAAGCTCCCAAAACCCCTCGACTGGGACGTGACAAAGAGGTATTCCCGATTAATACTTCTCTTCCTAATATTTCCTGTTTGGAGCCACGATTGCAGAGTTTTTGAACCGTTCATTTTACCTCCACTAACGATCTCACCATCACGTTTTAGCTCGTAACTGATTGTGGATGTTTTTTTTTTTTTGAAGACGGTTAAATGAGAGTGAGAACAATGGTCAACAATCCCGCCTTGATTAAATACTCGGATCTCCCCCCAAAGTCCATCAGAACTGAAGAAGCCTCTTGGATAAGAGGTGAAACGTCTTCAGTCCAGTACTGCAAGTCCAGTTGACCCAGATTGATCTCTTTGGACGACTGAGAACCTTCACAGACTAAAATTTTATTCATCTTGTCTTCGGTGTTATGAGAAGTTCTTAATTGCACCTGAAGGCACCGTAATGCTGATTTATTCCAACGGCGCTACCTTGTTTTACAATTAATGCATCGTCAGTCTAATTTAAGGCCCTGCCGCACACAGAAACTGAGGACTGGCTGGCCAGATAATGGAGGATCAAACAGTTAATTAATCTTTTAATATGAGTGTTGTTCTACTCATTACAGCTCAACAGGTCAACAGACCCTCTGGGAGAACTCCAGATGGCCATTTAAAAGCCTGGTGGGACCTTGAACATATGGTTTACCAACTGGGCCGTACAGTAATGTGGCAGTCGGGTTCACAGTGTTTTTAATTGTGTACTTTAACGGTGCAACCACAGTTGAACTTTTAATGAAGTTGAGACAAACTGTGGCACCGACAGAGCGACTCACTCACAGGGAAGCAGCTGTTGGTTAGACCCATTTTTGCAACTTACAGTAAATACGTTTAACAACGTGAACAAGAGATAAATGTCACCAAAAATTGTGAAGTAGAAGTGTAGAAGTGAACGTAGGACTAAATCTGTCCGGTCTGTGTCACATTTGTGCTTTGGGTCACTCAAAATATGAAGGGCTGGATGAGTGGGCACAAGCTGTTTTTTGACCGTTGCATTGGCATTTGCATTGGTGAAATGTCTGGCTGTTTGGAGATTAACGGACAATGGCTTGGGAGTCTTGCACGTAACATATTGAAGACCGCTGACGGTAACCAATAAATAATCCATCGAAAGCAAGAAGCAGAAGTTGGACTCCGTTATCTCACTCAACACTAGCTTTAGCTCGTCCATCCAGCCCC
Organism: Miichthys miiuy; assembly: GCA_036365135.1. Lineage (NCBI taxonomy): Eukaryota > Metazoa > Chordata > Actinopteri > Sciaenidae > Miichthys > Miichthys miiuy. The sequence goes on along the minus strand of CM071604.1, from coordinate 119,638 downwards.
ATGGGGCTACTAATAAAAGACTACTTCAGTTTGGTGCTCATCAGGTAACATATTGTGACTTTTTAGAGGTTTTTTGGCTGAAAACAGCTGGAACAAGTTAAACAATGATGTTTTTTGGGCTGCAAACCCAAAATAATGAGCTTAAAACACTAAAAAGCTTTGTAGCGCTGAGGGAACTGCGGCCTGTGATCATTTCCTGTGGGTTTTACTAAACATGACTTCATCCATAGTTGATATAAAAACTGATTAGTGCAGCTGAAGAAAGTCTGTTGCGTAATGAGCCTTTTACAGCCTCTGAATAAATCGATTTGTTTATATTTCCATCTGTTGTCGTGAATCTCTGGGTTTGAATTTTCTGTCGTCTTCTTCTTCATCCAAAAATATGAAACTGTTTGTGTTTGTCTCACGGACCAAATATAATTCACTGCCACCTCCTGTGCTGCTGCTGCTGTTTTGTTTGTGTATAACTTCCAACCAGGCAGAGTTTGTTTCTCTCTTCGGGGATATTTATTCTTGTGTGTTTGCGGCTCTCTCTGCCAGAACAGCGAGAACAAATCTACTACCCCAACAAACCAAAATGCTTAAGTATATCTCAGACGCTGCACACCACACACTCGTGCTACGCTGATTTAGAAAACATTGTTTTACTTCATATTTGCACCTTTTATTTTTTTTCACCCTCCCTCGCTTCCCTGAGCAACCGCAAATAACTTCTTTCACCACGCTCGACTGCTGTGTCTTAATTCTCCAGACAGATTGACTTCTTAAATTTCGAAGCCGCTTTATCCTCCGGTGTAGCGTAGAATTAATATCCCTTCTTGTTTTGTTTGTCATGCTGTCAGCGCCGTACAGAACCTTCCAGTACAAACAGGAAACCCACCAGCTGTTGTAACTTCAGCAGCCTTTATCAATATTCTTCAAGCATTTCCCCGACGCTGAAGTTCACAATGACACTGATTTTCTTTTTCTTTGTTTTTAATTATACCTCGACGCCCGAAATACCGCGGGACAACTTATTTTAGCCTTAAAAATCTGCTTCGGTTTTGATGTGATCAAAGTGTTTGTACCTGCCGCTGGAACATAATGGACTCTACTTTGTTAAAGTTTAATGTTTCTCATTAAAATTCCCTCTTTGTTTTTTTGTTTTCGTGTCTCTGCCGCTCGGTTTGACAGATCTGAGCTTAAAATGTGATTATTTTCATGCCAACACCTTCACAAAAGTGTTCCCTCTGAAAATAACTTGAGTTTTTAAGAGAAGTCTCTTGACTGTAACGGACCGTGTACAAACTAATTAGAAGTCATAATTAAGTAAAGATTCTGGACGGTCGCTTGAGTTGAAATGAGTCAGTTGGGGGCCAACAAGTTACTGCTTGCTTGGCAAACACCTTGGAGTCAATGTCAAGGCGCCACCTAAAAGTTTATTCCCCATTCAACACTATTAACAATCCTGTGATGGTGCCAGCTTGGACCTGGACATTGAGATTTCATTACAAGATCACCTCTTCCTCACCAGGGAGGTGATCCAGGTGCTTGTCCAAGCATTTCTTGGCTCCCACCTGGACTACTTTAACAGCAACGCTGCTGCCCAGCTGTTGGCCAACCTCCCGAAGTCTTCCCACAACACTCCTCAACTCTGTTCACTACACTGTCTCACCATTGCAGCAAATCCAGTTTAAGACTCTTTAAGAGGTTCAGGCTTGCAGGGCAGTGAAAGGAAATGCTGCGTCCTACCTCCAAATCATGGCCAAAGCCTTCTATCGCGCTCTGCCTTTGGACGATTGTTGCTAATTTCCGTCAAAGATCCCACGTTCATGTTGTACCGCAACGCTCAACACGCCTTTAGTTGTTCTCAGCCGTGTTGGCAGCGTTAGTATGTTGGTCATCAGTCCACCACTTTGGTCCAGACTGAAATATCTCAACAACTACGTGATGGATTGCCAAGAAATTTGGCTCCAAGATGATGAACCCTACTGACTTTAATGATCCTCAGACTTTTCCTGCAGTGCCTCCTTAAGTTTAGCATTGTTGTGTCAACAAGTATTGGATGAATTGCCACGTTCCCCTCAGGACTTTTAATCTAGCGCCATCTAGATGCTTCTAAAACAAGGCTTTGTTTTATGGCCAGATATCTCCAAAGCTACATCGCTGTACTTTGTGTTTGAACAGGTGAGTTGTATATAAATTCACCCTCAGTACAGTTGTCATGAACGGGGAAATTAGCTATAGAGACCAAAACTGTTTTTTGTACCAGGCTGTAAACATGTTTATTTCTGCTGTGAAGTTGGACATTTTAACATGGGGACTTATGGAGACTGACTCACTTCTGGAGCCAGCCTCAAGTGGACGTTTGAGGAACTGCAGTTTTTAGGCATTGGCTTCATTTTACAGCCATGGAGGTTGCTGCTTGACTTAAACACATAATGTAGGACAGAACTTTACACTCTTATTATTAGTTTTGATTCTGTTAAAAGTCACGTGTATGAATTATTTTCAGTGCTGATTAATCAGCTAATTACTTGATGAATTGTTTGAGATATAAAATGCTGAGTGAGTGTTTACAGACGAGGACGTACTGCTGCTGTAGAAAATGAGTCATTTTGGTCTCAGCAGTTTTCTTTAATTAGCTTTTCATCAGCTCAATAAAACAAAATATGAAAGTGAACAACAAGATTTAAATGAACTGACTGAGCCGAGCTGGAGAAACAAAAACAGAACAGCAGGTGAAACTTATTTATTTTGATCAGATTTGTTCCTGAGTTGTGAACAGCTCCGAGCTGAAGACGAGTTTTTTTCATGTGAATTTGTATGCAAGGGATATTTTCACGCATGGCTGCTTCTTTAGGGAGCGCCACGCCCGGAGAGGAAGATGCTTTTACTTTCTTATAAACTTTAATGTTTCTGGGATTTGATCTGCCGAGTTTGAAGTGTCACACGATGTTCTGTATTGCCTCAGAAACTCTTGATGAGGTGTGTACGCGGTGTGTCTGCAGGTTTCAGGACGTCAGATTTGATTTTGAAAAAGCTTCCTGCGGTTGAACCGAGATGTTTTAAGTAACAAGAACAAGAAACAAAGCAACGGATGAGAAGTCATGAGTGTAAATTGGATGTTGGCACACCTGGAAATTACATGACTCGACTCATATTGTACTGGTAGACCTCGTGGACTTTTCAAATACGGTGACAGAGTGATAGAAACCTCCACAGTGTCTCTTTAATATAGGAGTGGACATGCATCACTACACTAATGTAAATATAATCTGGTTTAAAAGTTTAAAAGACCATCTAAATCGAGACCAAGCCAACCAAGACCAGAGCGTATCAAGACTGAGACTTTGAGGGGTCGAAATCAAGACTAAGACAGGGTGAGACCGAGTCCAAGACCAAGACCAACACCGGACAGTATACGGAAATTCACCAAATCGTGTTGGGTGAGGCGTCCCAGTAAGACTGCTGTGTGTTTTCCTTTGGACACTGTTTTGTAGACGAAGTTTTTGTGGTTCAGGAAGTCAAAATTTCCTTTTTGAAGATTATTTTTACATTCGATAGTAAAGGAAAGTGGGAACAGAGGAGGGAGATTGAACTGCTGAGGTAAGGACTGAACCTTTGTGCTTGGGGTGCACACCTTGCCACAGCCGGCATAGCCAATCACGGCCGTCCTAGTCAATGTTTCAAACCCCACCAGAGGCGGCTCTCCACTCGGCTTTAGAAGCACATAAACCAGAAAAATGAACAAATCTAAGCAGGTTAACGAAGTCTGATCTTCTCTCACAGATGATCTTTGGTCGAGAGAAATGCCTGAATGTTTTATACAGATACTCTTAAAGATTTGATACCAGCTTCATTACCGTCTGATCAGCCCTCATACAGATCTTTACACATCTAAAAACTTTCAATCAAATTCAGTCTCTTTCATCTCTGCCTCTCTTGACCTGCAAATCACCAAGTGAATCATTTTCAGACCTCACAAAGTGACTTTTCTCTGTCTGTGTGGAGACAGTTATATAAGATTCACACGTACCCGATAGGTGAAGATGACCTGAGATGTCCCCCGTCTCTCGCCGTCCACTTCTATCTCCACGGCTCCACTGTTGGTCGGTTCAGACGGGATGTCAGACGGCGGAGCTCGCTTTGCTGGACCGATCTCACAAACCACACTGAGAGAATAACAATGATTACAGATGATTATTTTCTTTATCAGTCTTTGGGTCGTTTTATTTCAGCTCAAGGTGACACCTTTAAATGTCAAATTAAACATCCAAAAGGTTGATACCGTTTGTTACACAGATTTGTTGCAAAGTTTTTAATCTACTTCCACTTGAGAACTGATACAAAATGGTCAAAAACTTATGTAAAATGGTCAAAAACTGTCCAAAATGGTCAAAAAACTGTCCAAAATGCTACATTAAGACACCAACAACTTGATGAACCCTCCAAAAAATGAATGCTGTGATTTAGTATCAACAATCTTTGGACATTTCTGAACTTTTCGGCAATTGGAAAATCCAGCATACGTGCCCTTAAATATCACTCTACACTGTAAAATCAACTTAAAACAGAGAGAACAAGCAGCGCCGTGAGTGATTCACCTGTTTTACATGGAAGCTGCTGCTCAGCTAAAGAGGAGAGCTGACGTTCAGTTATCTGGAATAATTAATTAATGGCAGCAGGCTGTCAAAGGTTCATGTAAAGAGCTTCACCTTAACAACACAAAGGGCTCTTCGCCTGCATGTTAATGCAGCTGCTGTCATCCTGTTAGATTGTACCTGGTAGAGACGGAGTATCTGTCCACCTGGTGAACGCAGTCCACTCCGGCCACGGTGATCTTCTTGATGTCTTCCTTCTTTATTCCCATGTTGGAGCCTTTGATGGTCACCGAGATCCGACCGTTCAGAGGGCCGAAGCGAGGGATGATCTGCGGGAAACACAGCGAGACATGCAGCTCGTTTGATATCGGAGGATAAAGGAAACTTTTTTAAAGTCTGTGTGCACAAGATGCACATATCATGGATACAGCGTTTGGAGGCGAGGCTCCGTTCATCCTGATGGAAGCTGCCAAAAAAAGTTTGATTTCTGAGCATAAAATTACCCAAAATCTTCTGCATAGCATTGTTTGGTCGCCCTGGAACTCACTGGAGATTTCCACCCAACGAGACGCTTCAATAACTTTCAGTTTACCCCAGCGCTAACTTGACTGTGGATAAAATGATTTAATCGTACGACTCTTCGTAGACTTTCCAAATGTTAACGGACCGAATTAATCACCATTATTCAGTCAGGAAACCAGAAGAAGGAGGTGCAACTATAGACTGTATAAAACATGGATGTAGTCTCTGTGATGTTCAGTTCGAGTTGTGCCCGCCTGACTGCGACTGACCGAGCCGCTTGTTTTTAACTTTCCATTTTTTCCTCAACAAAAATTCTGCTTTTATTTATGTCCTGACATCGTGACCTTTCGCTTTAATTAATTACAGCAAAGCAAACGTCCGACGTGATCGATGAAGCACTGTCATCTCCTGAGCGGAGTCTGATAAATTTCTCTTCTTGTTGATCAGTTCAGAACGATCGCCTCGCTCGAGTTTCAGTTGTTGCGTGTACGGCCTATACTTTGTAACACAGCTCCTTAGATTTCAGTGTAGTGCTGTATGTGATGGTCACATCAGGGCTACATTTGTTGTTATTATGATATCAAACACATCTGTCTGGATGATTTAAAGTGGTAGCAGTAAAATGTCATTGTGATCTGACATAAACGTACTAATATTCATTGAGTCGTTGACTTAAACAGCCTGCAGAGACCAATCTGCTGTGTTTCCTGAGATGGTTTAACTGCCGCAGTCTGAGGCGTTTTTAACGTTGCATGACGAGTCATTTCAGCCGCTCCACGCGAATTTAACGCTCCTCGTCGTCCTCAGTCTTAAAAGCTCTCTGCAAAGAGCTCAAACGTTTGCTGTGGAAATAACTAACAACTCTTGACCTAATCAGCCGCTGCCCGGAGGAAATCGAGACGCGGGGCTGTGAAACAAATGACTGATGTTCCAGAGAAAATAGGAAACAAATTGAAGTTGTGAGACAAACGGAGAATACAATATGAGGGAGACAAATGAGTTCGGTTACAGCGTGGAGAAGAGGCGATTGATTGGGAAATTGTCTATTTGTGAGAAGCTGCATGGATTTTTGTAACATGTAGAATTTAATCTAAAGAAGGTGGAGAAGTTTGAAACGATCCAAACTGTGAGAGACGAGCGATGAAGCCGATTGTCCAAACAGGAGGGAGTGTATTCATCTTGTGCACCTCTTCATCTACTTCACATTAAAGTCGTACGTCTACAAGTTACCAACAAATAAAACAGGATATATTATTATACACTTACGTATATAAACTCATTCAAAATATCTACACGAGTATTTTTACTTTATTCAATGGCAGTGACAGTATTTCATTAGTTTTAAGAGCTTCAGGTGTCTTAGAGCTGCATTCTTTCGAATGACCAGCAGGTGGCGACTCCACCGGTTGCCAAAAGAAGTCTGATTGTATAGAGCCCTATGGAGAACTGATTGATTTATGAGCTCAGTAAATGGTGGATGAAAGTTTAAAGGTCAGAGTAGCACATAGTAGAAAGAAATACTAAAGTGTTACCATGAAATGATGCAGAATTCCAGAGTCACGTTTATTAAAGTATTGATGCATTATTGTGTTTGTTAATTTAACGTTGCAGCTGATAAAAGTGAAGCTCATTTTAATGACTCTACATACAGCTAGCTTGTGACTTTCCCCCAGGAAAAGAAGGAAAGGAAGAATTCATTTTAATGCTATTTCAACCTAAAATAATATTTCAGAATTTGTTATTTTATTGATTTTTTTTTTTATCTGAATATGCAAAATAAGTAATAACTAAAGTTTGAAAGAAATCCAGTGGAGTGAAAAGTTAAAGCTAAAAAATGAAACACTCAGGGAGAAGACACTCTGTTACTGACTTAAAGACTAAAAGATTGTTGTTGTTTTTGGTTCGATCATAGTCTTTGGTCAGACCTTTGTTGTCTTGGGTCAGACCTTCATAGTCTTTGGTCAGACCTTCATAGTCTTTGGTCATACCGTCATAGTCTTTGGTCAGACCTTCGTTGTCTTGGGTCAGACCTTCATAGTCTTTGGTCAGACCTTCATAGTCTTTGGTCAGACCTTCGTTGTCTTGGGTCAGACCGTCATAGTCTTTGGTCAGACCTTCATAGTCTTTGGTCAGACCTTCGTTGTCTTGGGTCAGACCTTTATAGTCTTTGGTCAGACCTTCATAGTCTTTGGTCAGACCTTCGTTGTCTTGGGTCAGACCTTTATAGTCTTTGGTCAGACCTTCGTTGTCTTGGGTCAGACTGTCATAGTCTTTGGTCAGACCTTCGTTGTCTTGGGTCAGACTGTCATAGTCTTTGGTCAGACCTTCGTTGTCTTGGGTCAGACTGTCATAGTCTTTGGTCAGACCTTCGTTGTCGTATTAGGTCAGATCATTGTCTGTAGACAGACTGTAGTCTTCAATCAGACCGTCGTCTTGGATCAACATCTTTGATCAACATCTTTGATCAAACTCTGCCCTTTTAATGTTTAAAATCTGATCTTTGATCCTAAAACGAGTCATGACTGATAAAAAGTTTGATCCAACAACATCAGAACATTTGTAACCGACCACATTTCACTAAACATCCAACAAACACGGCAAGAACCCATCCTGGCGTTTGTTCGATATAAGAGAGGACTTCACGTTTCTTAAGACTCACGTCTGTGATCTCGGGGTTGGGGCACTGCGCCGGTTGCGGTGACGTGCAGAGCTCCCGGTAAACGCAGGAACGTGTTGCTGCGCACCAAACACACTGATAGGCGGCGTCAGCGTGTTTGCACAGACTGCAGTCTTCTCTTCCCACCGAGCAGTTATACAGCTTGACTGTCGGAGGAGGAGGAGGAGAGGTTAGAGCTGATCAACATAATTCAGCTGGAATTGTAAATGAGAGAAGTCAGACAGCATAATAACTGCACTTTCACACTTTCTTGATTTGTGTGTGTGTGTGTATAAATGATACACCAACCTGTCAGGGTGCTGTCAATCTTCCTCTCAGTGTCTCTCTCCTTGATATGGAACGATACGTTCACCTCCTGATGCTTGTCGTAGGTGAACTGCACACACAGTGTCGGGTTTGCGTTAACACTCGTTCACAAAACATCAGAGCTAAATGCTAAATTACCTCAGCATCTATCTAACTGTGAAGGTCAGCACACACACACACACACACACACACACACACACACACACACACACAGAAACACACACTCCTGTAGTCATAAATCATGGGAGGTTTTTTTTTGTCGGGGATGTGTGTGAAAGACAGACGAAGAAAAACAAAAGGTTTACGGGAGAAGAAGACAAATACAAGATAATGAGAGGCAAATCAGCAGCCACACACACACACACACACACACACTCACTCTTTAAATGCATATTGGCAGGCTTAGACTCAGCATGAGGTGAAGATCAATGGAGGCAGAAAAGTGGAAAAGCTGAGCGGTGTGTGAGAAAGAAAAGAGCTAAAAGTCTCACACACACACACTCACTATGAGCTACCTGCAATTCAGTGACTCAGTGAAAATAATTAAGTTGCTTTGTAACCCATTAGGGGGCGCCACAAGACCCACGTGGACGTCCATCACTGAGCAGCTCAGAGTGTGTTAACAGAACTGAAATACAAATTAATTATGAACCCGAAACGTCGTCAAAATATAAAAAAATCTAAATAAAAACCAACAACACGAAGTGAAACAAACAGAGCCGAGCTTCTCTCTGACTCACAATCGCGTTCATTTACCCACAAATTAACCACTAATGACTCGCTAATTGTCTAATTATCATTGATGACACACTGCCTGGTTTTGTTGTAACGCCTGGTGGCGTTCACAGTCGAGCTTGAAAACATAAACAGGGCGCTCGAAGGAGGAGACGGCAGCGACATGCGGGGCGTCTAATGGACACAATAAAAGAATCAGAGTGTTTGTCTTTAAGTGTGTGTGTCTTTAAGTGTGTGTGTCTATAAGTGGACTAAATGGCTTTAATTTAGAGGCTTTGCTGCCGAGGCAGAGAAACGACTGATGTGTGACTGTACGGACGAACACGCTGATTGCTTTCTGTTTTTATCTCTTCTGTTGATTTTGTTATTTGAATGCCTTCCTGTTGTTCATTCTGATTTTAGATTACAGTTATTTATATCTGCCTGCTCTGCCACACGTTGATGAGGTTTCCTAATGAGCTCTGGTGTTCATCATTACTCCTTGTTTTTCTGTTTTCTGCCCTTTGATTCATCTTTGAACACGTGTTTGATGACTCGTGTTGCTTTTGAGTTTTTTTCTGTTGTATGTGTTAAAAAAATATTAATGAGTTTGTAAAGGCGTCTGAGAAGAGTTCAATCTAGGGCAACTGGACTTGTAGATCTGTGAAGATGTGTCACCTCTCATCCAAGAGGATTCTGGGGAGAACCAAGTATTTAGCCTAGGCCTCCATATTAACCTCAGCAGTATATTTGAAGGTCTAGGTCGTAGACCCGGCCATAGTTTGGCTCGTTAGTGCTCATTGTTATTGTGACGACTGTCGTCAGAGCCGTTGAGATCACCTGAGCGCCGGTGTGAACGACAGTCATTAAGTCAGGTGTGAACGACGGCCATTAATGGACATTAAAGTCACCCGATGTCAGTTGTGAACGACAGTTGCTCACCTGAGTTCCGGTGTGAATGTCGGCCGTTAAGGTCACCTGAGGTCAGGTGTGAATCGCTGTTCAGTCTTCTGGAAATTTAATTAATAAACTTTCGTTTTAATTTAAGCTTTATACAGCGTCCAAACTTTTTTGGAACAACCACACTTGAAAACGAACTGAAGAGTCGGTCATTCATATAGACGAGTAAGACGTGGATACTGCTGCACATTTTCAGACGTTCATGGTGTTGTACTGATTAAATGTCGAACCCGTTCTGACCTCCACACGTCTGGACCAGTCGTAGCGTGAAGTGCAGAGTGAAAAGTGAAAGTTAAATCTGAAGTCAGGAAGGTGTGTGGAGGTCTTTAAAGAGTATATTGGCAGCTTTGACCAGTAAAAAAAACATTTAAACTCTCTGTTTTAACATTTAAACACACAATAACTCTAATAATAACTCTTACAGCTGGAACCTGGACATCATGTTTACATCCCACTCTTGTGGGTGTCTACTGACCTCATAACCTGTGAATTTGAACTTTGACCCCTGCTCCTGTATGACCTCCTTGTCTGTGTGTTTCATCAGCTTGGTCCCGATGGTAAACCTCCGGCCCTGAACACACAGAGAGAGACAGAGACAAAAATAACACACAGCCCACACAGCAGACGGTTAATTATCAGTTCATGTGCAGGTCTGACTGATCTCACCATGTAGATGTCCAGGTTTCTGCCCTGGAAGTTGATCGGGATTTCGTAACCAACAGGGATTAAATCCGGCACCGGAGACTCAAACTGAGGACAGCTGGCAGACTTCATCACACGAAGACAAAGAGAAGAAGAAACATCGAGTTAATAGAAGATAAAAGTATCATCTAAAGATCATTTTTACACCCACTGAATATAAAATATACTAATATAATTTAAAACCTGCTGCGGTTTAACGATGTGATCTCCGTCCACGCGATCGTCTCTGTCGCTGCAGCTGTGATCCTGAGCGTTCCACTGACAGCCCCATTCACTGGTCACACAGGCGATACACCTGAAACACAACACACACTCATGATGTGTGCAGTTCAAGTGTGTGTGTGTGTGCGTGTGCGTGTTGTCTATCTTACGGTGTGTTTTGGTTCTTCCTGACTGTAGCAGCACAGTTGTAGAAGTGATACTCTCCAGACGTCACCTCGATTTGGTCGTTCACCAGAACCTTCACCGGGACGGACACGTAATCTGAACACAAACACACACAAACACACACATATACACAAGGATAAAGTGAGAAGTTAAATATATAATAATATAATGGAATATAGTTGCATTGGTGCTATGTTTATGCTAAGCTAAGCTAACATGAAGGAGAAACTACAGTGACTGCAAGAAATGTGAAAGTCCCTGTTTAGTGTGTAGTTTGTCCATTCTGGGCCTCTATAGATCCACCTAAATCTGACACACAGGACCTTTAAATAAAAAGATATAGCTAGCTTAGCTTAGCATAGCATAATGACTGGAAACAGGGGGGAACAGCTAGCCTGGCTTTGTCCAAAAGTAATAAATCTACCTACCAGTGTACTTATTAACATGTTACGTTCTATCTAAGGTTTTGTTAGCATTGGAGCTGTTTCCTTGTGTTTTTGCTAAGCTAAGCTAAGTTAAGCTAGCTGTTTTCAAAATAAGCTCATTTTTTTGTTTTTATGCGTTTTAACAAAATACATACCAGGATTTTTAATTGGATACGTTAAAAATACCAGAATTTTAGCTCAAATGTATTTCAAAAGGTATTTTAAAGGCCGTTAACAGTGAAAATGTTTTTAAGATTTCAAAATAAAAAGCTAAACGATCTGATTTCTTGATATATTTTTTGGGGTATGAATGAGTAAATGAAACAGTCAGGATGTTCCAATCTTGCTGGAGGCTACACAGATATATTTGTAAAGCACCTTTCAACTACAAAGTGATTTATAAAAGAAACACACAGCGATATAAACGAACATATAATTTAGATTTTAACAAGAGTGAAACAACACGGACAAAACGAATAAGCAAGAACTAAATATCATCAAATTCAAGATGGAGGCGGACAGAAAGTTTGGATTTGAAAGAGTTCCTGACGTGGTGGATAAGAACTGAAATATAAATGATACGTATATTCTGCATGTCCTCCATGCGTATACGTACCCTGCTGCTCAGGGGTGGGCGGGATGTCCCAGGTTTCGGGCAGCGAACAGGTGACCACGACCTGATTGGCCGTGTTCATCACGGCGATGCTGCTGACCGAGCCGAAGACGCACTGCAGGCTGTCACTGGACCTCAGCGGGGGGTGGTCGGGAATGTGAATGTCAATCTAGAAGAAGAAGAAGAAGAGTGTGAAAGAAGTGAGTGTGTTTGTGAGCAGCTAAAACGTGAGAGAATAAGTAAGTACAACTGGCTAAATGTGTGTGTGTGTGTGTGTGTGTGCTGCAGAAATAATTGATATTCAGCTGCTCCACTCAAACATTGGTTCCTCATTACTCCTCGCTGACCTCAACCATTTTAATTTCACCGCTAAAGTTTTAATTTCAAACTTTTTGATCTCGGTAACGGAGAAGCCGCTGAATGAATTCACCGGAGACGTTCGTCTTTCTAAGAATGTAAAAGCTGCGTTTTTATTTTATTTTAAAAGCCAAAATCCAGCAGACTTATCAGATTAAACTCACAAACTACAGGGAGCTGAAGCACAGACGAACATCCCAAACTCCCTGATTAACATGCAGCAGATTCATCTTTTATAATTCTTAGAGAGTCGTACTCGAGTACTCAACGCCAGGAACTCACATCGTCTTTAAGGGTTCACAGAGATCGACGTCTAAATTAAAAAAAGACTGGACAACAACACAAAGACAAGCAAATCCCGACCTCACAAGATCACAGCATATCTTTTTGTGATGCACGATGAATTAAAATCCCATTAAAGACAGAAATAAGAGGCCTGACCTGACTTAGTAACGATATATTAGATCATATTTTAGTTGTTGGTTTAAGACCTGGACGATAAAGAGGCCTTCATACACCATAAACATGGTGCTCTTATACAAATAACTTGCAATATCAAACACGTTGGTGCTTTAAAAAATCAGTTAAGGTGAAGGAAAGATGGTGGTGTTGGTCAAGTATTGAGAGATCAACTCAAACATCAAGATTCAGACAAACAAACTTTTTCTTTCTTTAATTTTTTTCTTTAAGAATTTTCCCAATTTATCTCATCCTTTTTTAAGATTCTGTGTCTCAGAGCGTCCAATAAAAGTATTTTAGTTGCCTTCACAAGGATGTCACACAAAAACTGCAGTTCCTCAAATGTCCACTTGAGCCAGTCTCCATAAGTCCCCATGTTAAAATGTCCAACTTCACAGCAGAAATAAACATGTTTACAGCCTGGTACAAAAAACAGTTTTGGTCTCTGTAGCTAATTTCCCCGTTCATGACAACTGTACTGAGGGTGGATTTATATACAACTCACCTGTTCAGATTATATTAAGGCTTAAAGTTATGCAGGATTAAGAGCGTGGATGCTCTGATTGACAGGTGGGTGTCTTTAGAGTTGGCTTATTAGAGCAATCAGGCGTTATTCAGCCCGCCTCAGGTCCGCTGATGATCCACGTCTTTGCTGATTTTTAGATCAGCCACGAGGTGGAAGAAGCTGGAATACCAACTTGGTGCCAGCGTCAAAAACGATAACGATCTCCACCTTTAATGTTGTACACAGCAAACTTGTCGTATTGATACATCCAAACATTACAGAGCAACATTATGGAGTCATGTTTGTGTCCACCGGGCACTGATAAGTCAATTATTCCCTCTCTTTTAGCTCCATTTTTGGTCTCCACCAACTCCGCTAAAACAAAAAGCCGACTGGCTTTTTTCACCAGTCGGCTGTGAAACTGAACCAAAACAGTGAAGCTGCAGGCTGTAAAACCAAAACAATAAGCTGAAAGACACTATAAAGCTTCATAGAGCCTTTCAAGTTAAAAGTTCTTGGAGGGTTTGTCACCACGAGCGATTCATTTCACATTACACGTAGTTATTCATGTAAAAATATTTATTAGTGCAGCTTTAAAGTGTAGAAAAAAAGCTACCCTGAAAGTAGTCTTTACAGTCGCACTTCTTCTATCTGCATATTGTTTATTATAATCTGACCTGATTGTAATTATCACACGACCGTAATGTTGTTTTGATTGTTGTAATCTCCATACATAACATATTTATGACCTCTGATCAACCCGAGCCTCTTCATCTTTTATTCCATGCAAACTTGTCGATGCTTGACGCCTGAACCTCGATTATAACTCGAGCTGTAATGAAGCATGTCTCTTATTTTGTATGAACTTCTTTGACAGGAGCGAAGGTTAGTCGACAGTCTGCCGTCGTACATCTATGAAGGACGAGGCGTCTTTCTGGCAAATCAGCTCTTTGATCAATTCCTCATTAATTCAGAAGGTTCAGCTGTCGGGCTCACACGCAGAGTTGCACCACGGTATCCTCTGCTGGTATTCAGTATAAAATGGCTGCCACAGCATTTTGATTTTTGAATTTTATAGTGTTATAAAAATCAGCTGGCTCAACATTACTTTCATGATCATGTGGCTGTAGTAAAAGAGAAAATGGAGTCTGGATGGGGGTGTATGTGTTTACACTAATGTAAGCTTCAAACATTAGCATATATGGCTAACTAGCTTAGCATATCTTGTAGTAATCGAGCAAGCCAAGAGTTAGCATATGATTAGCCAACTATTAGTTAACTACATGAAGTTGTGGGGTTATGGGTTACGTTAAAAAACAGACCCGTATTGAAGCTAATCCTGGATGCTAACATTAGCAGCTTTGTCCTGCTCTGACGTAACGTTAGCATGAATGGCTAACTAGCTTGGTACCTATGCTTGTAATCAAGCATTACTGTGAAGGCAAAAATCTAGCATATGATTAGCTAACTATTAGCTAACTACCATAAATTGTGGGGTTACAAACAGACCTGTTCACTACATTTACATGTGCTGTGTAGTATTTTATCATTGTGTGGAAGCTAAGCTAAGAGTTTAGGTCAATGTTAATGGCAAACAGTGTGTTTGTCTGCTCTAACGTAAGCTGCAAACGTTAGCATACGTGGCTAACTAGCTTTATTTCCTATGGTAGGAATCGAGCATTACTTCTAGAGCTAAAAGTTAGCCTATGCTTAGCTAACTAGTGGCTAACTACATTAGCTAACATTAACTAAACTTCTACTGTGTAGTATTTCATCACTGTATGGAAGCTAATCCTGGATGCTACAGAGTTTAAGCTAACATTAGCGGCTGCGGCAAGCACAAAAAGTCATTGTCGTTTGAAAATACGCATCCATGAGATAATCGTAGTAAAGTTTTATGGTAGAATGATACCGTGGTATCGTATGAGGTTGCTAACTGTTTGCCTAGGACATGCTATCTTTAGCCTCTTTTAGCATATCATGTAGGTAGCCTTCAAGCGAGTGTTTAAGACCTCTAATCAGCTGGAATAATTTAACAAGTCAGTCTGAGAGATGTTTTCAACCAACTCTTGGAACTAATGTTAGCTTAATTAGCTAGCTAGGTATGGATGACTAACACGTTAGCTGCCATTTAAGCCAGCAAAACAGCGGAACAACCTGCTTTTGTCCACCTCAGTATGAAATTAAGCAACCACAGGCTCAAAAATCACCAACATAATTGGTAGTAAATCTGCCACTATCGTGCAATGTGACAATGGAAAGATTGACAGGCTTAGCAACAGTTGCTAAAGGGGTGAGGGCATAACATAATACTAGCTGTCATCAGTAGATGATGGTAATATTGACATTGTGTCACCGGGTCAACAGTGTTGTTGTGAACCTCGGTGAAATAAGAAGTGTTGTGGCTGCTGTTGCTCGTACGTGATTCACAGAAACAAAGTGTCATCAGCAGTTTCTGGGTGTGACAACATTTCCAAGAATTATTATTATTTCACTTTATGAGCTGAATCAGCATGCAAACGACAGAGTTGTTTTTCAAAGGATCCGTCAGCACAAACAATGTCGATTCTGTGCAATGTAGACCTGGGTCACATCCAAAAAAATGTAAATTATAACGTCACCGTGCATTAAAAATGTCTTGATTTCTCTTGTAACTCCCTGGAGGGACCCTGGAAGGTCCCCGTGCAAGAGGTTAAGAGCCTGTTTGAAATCCTGCTGACAGCACAGACGCACAGCCCTCCAACTCTGTGAGAGTTTCAGGAGGTTTGACTTGTTTAAATTAAGCAGAGCTCAGCAAGAAGTGAACTTATAGCTCAGGGGGATTCGCCTCCCCACGGAGAGAAATATGCATGTTGGTTCACATCCTCAGCTCTGCCGCTGCTTTCCTACCTGCTGCGTCTTCTTGCAGCTGAGGTTCGGCGGGTTGAAGGAATCAATCTGAACACACTTCTGATCAGGTGACCACAGCCAGGTGTTTTTCTCCGCGGACCTGCTGCACTCCTGCTTCCTGGTGCACCTGATGAAGATCATCAAATGTCACAGATGATTCAATGAGAAACTTACAAAACAAGAAGTCCTTTACACATGTGAATTAACAAATAAATGGAAAATAGAAGATCACATTCCCATCAAACTTTTAGCTATTAGTTTAATAAAAAGGACTTAATTAAAGCGTTCAAAGTGCGCTAACGGTTTAGTGAAGTTGGGACTACTTGCAGTAGCTTGCAAGCTAACTGCTAACACGCTAGCCTTGGTTTAGCTAAAAATATTTTACTAGGTTGTGAGCTTACTAGCTAGTTAGCTTGGTAGCAGGGCCCCTTGGTAGCCTAGTGGGTAAGACTCATAGTAGCTACATACTGTGAATTTCAGTTTGACTGCTGCCCAAAAAATACTTTCAAAAGAGCTAACTAGCTAGTTAGCTTGCTAGCTGGGCATCTTGGTAGTATAGTGGTAGAGACTCATACTAGCTGTACACTGTTTTTTTGTTTGACTACTGCCTAAAAACTTTCAAAAGTAGCTAGTTAGCTTGCTAGCAGGGCCTCTTGGTAGCCTAGCGGGTAAACCATACTAGCTACTGTGAACTTAAGTTGCCCCAAAAATACTTTCAAACAAGTTAACTTGCTCCTGAGCTAACCAGCTAGTTATCTCACTAGCTAGGAAGATGACGGTTATTATCTTCTTAGCACAAGATTCTTTCTTCTCCCTGTGTATTGATAGTTCAAGATGTCTGTTAAGGAGTTAATGTGGTCAGTTTTGGTAAAAGTGAGTAAATTGTGAGTTTTGGGAGTTGTTGGACTGAAAACAAGATGTCGGTTTGTCTTCATAAACCTGCTAATACAGCTAATAAGCTATGTTAGCTTCCTCCATTTTGGTTCTCTGTTCCCTCCAACATCAGCACAATCAAGATGGCGTAATATTGTCTGTTTGTCGCTGTCTGTTTTTTAGCGACATGCCAACTTTTCCTCGTCAGCCAAGCGTAATAAAAACACAACAACTGGTGCATGGAGAAACACTTCAACACATAGTGACTCACTTTCCCTCCAGGACACACCAGCCACAGTACGGATCCTTCATGGAGACGCAGGAGTGGCAGTCTGTCTTCAGGTGGCAGGCCTGGACTGGAACCTTGGTGATCTGCATACATATAACATGCTTTTATTGTGAAGGAACTGTTATAGTGAATAACAAAGATAATGCCTTCTCCTGCTCTGGTCAGTGGTTTTAATCCTGTCTGGAGCTCGTATGTGGGAACATTTTCACTTCAGTGTCTTTCTGCAGACTCACTCGTCCTTAACATGGACTCTACTACTTTATTTTAAAATCATCTCAGTGTGAAATTGGACTTTTGTGTGAAAACGGATTATGTCAAAAATGGTTTTACTAATCTGACAGATGGAAACATGCTAACACCGACATACAGGCCTATTTGGGAATCAATACGACAACAGAAAAATAAATATATTAAAGGTCTCAGGAGTGAAAAACCCTGAAAATGGGCTGTTGTAATGTCAGATACAGGTAGGTCATCAAAAGCTGCTGGATTAGCTGTTAGCAGTTTGTTTTTCTAATGTACCCAAAGACGTTCAGATAGCGATCACTGGATTAGTTGGCATCACGTAGGCGGCAGTCAGTTACAGAAGCTCTGAACATTTAAAAAAAAATTTTTTTTATACCAATCTCTGTTTTGTGCGCAAACGTGGACTTTGAATTCTGATTAGTGATTTGCCTTTTTTTGTTATGCAGACTACTTCATGATACATCAGGTGTCCCACAGACAAGACAAGACACGACACGACACGACACGACACAAGACAAGACACAACACGAGACACAACATGATACGATATGACGCGACATGACAAGTCAAGACAAAACCAGACACAACACGACATGACAAGTCAAGACGTGATACGATATGACAACACGCCAAGACATGACACGACACAATGAGAAGACAATAACAAGATAAGATAAGACAAGACAAGACAAGACACAATGAGATAAGACATGAAACGATATGACACAACACAACAAGATAAGACAGGACACGAGACACAACAGACTTTATTGATCCCACACCGGGGAAATTCACTTGTTACAGCGGCTCACGATACACAAGAAGCAATACTCTAAATAATATCCTTCATGCAGTGACCCGGTTCTGACTCTGCCGAAAGCCATCCAAAGTTCCCTGAGAGTCCTCAGTGAATTCATTCAGCCACGTCTCTGATGCTACACTCTCCACCCTCTCTCTGTTAGCCTGGTTAGCACTGTTAGCTCCTCCATCTTATTGTGGACAGATCTTACGTTCCCCACGGTAACAGACGGTACTCATGGTTTGTATCCTTGTCACATTTATGTGGACGGTTTTAAGAGTTTCGTGCAGTTCTCAACAGTTTTATTTATCAATTAGATCTTGTGACGTGGAACATAACTCTTCATGTACACCTCTTTATGTTTCCTCGCACAGGGAACGTCTTTGGATGGTATTTTTAGTTGAACTTCTTCCAACCAGCTGTGGAAATAATTTTCCTTCCCTGACAAGAAGAGGCAGGTCTAATAAATTTAAATGAGCAGATGGAACGGGCTTGAGTATCGTCACTTGACTTGATCAAAGTGAATTGCCCTCTTGAAGTGCATTCTAATTAATTCATTTCTGAATCAATAACATCAATTTCACTTCGGCTCAGCGGGCGAGAGAATGACGGCGACCGAAAGATGAAAGGACAAAAGAGAGAGAGACAGATGAAGAAGAGGAAAACAAAGGACGCGACGATAGAAAGAGAATGAGTGAATAAATCAATGGCTGACTTCAGTGCGGTAACGCAGACGGATGCATCGGTGTTAGACAAACGAGTGAATAAATGATCAAATGAGACAGACGGAATAAACGAAAAGACTCGTTAAGTCGCTGACCTGACGGAGTGGAAGTGAGCGCATGGCTGAATCTCTGACCTTCAGTACCTGGCGACAGATGCTGAGGTGTTCGACGGATGGAAAACACAAGCGACAGAGTGAGTCTCACCTTTTTCTCCGTGGTGATGTACAGGTGTTGACGGCTGGAATCGAACAGGAGGTTCTTGTTGACCCTGTCTCCGGTGATTTCGCCTGGCGCTCGCCCGTACACCTCGGAATGGTTCGACAGGTGAACCTTCAGCACCTACGGGAAACATGAAAACTGCATTAACACACGTTTAAAATCAGATGACCTCGCCCTGCGCCGTCCTTTGGGCTCCGTAAATTAAAACAGCTTTTTCTGGACGAAATGTGACTTTAAACAAAACATACAAAATGAAAAGAAAGAAAAAAGGTCTAATGTTGATGGTGACCAAATATATATATTTTCTTTAATCGGTGCTTACACTGTACACAGTTACTTTCCAGTAAACTAATATAATATAAATATAAAGCATTACCCAATATGTAATGAATGAAAACCCTTAATTTGTCTATTCAGACAGCACCTATACAAAATTAACTGTTGAGCTAACCAGCTAACTTGCTACCAAAAGTAGCCTGCTAATTGTAGTTGACTCACACTATCCATATAGTGTAATCTATAGTTACTGCCCAAAAAATACTTTCTAAAGAGCTAATTAGCTCTTTTCCTAGCAGGGCCTCTTGGTAGCCTAGCAGTTATCTATACTGTATCTATATACTAGCTAGTTAGCTTGCTAACAGGGCCTCTGGGTAACCTAGCCGTTAAGACTCATATTAGCTATATACTGTGATCTTCAGTTTGACTACTGTTCTAAAAATACTTTCAAAAGAACTAACTAGCTGGTGAGCTAAGTTGCTAACAGGGTCTCTTGATAACCTAGCAGTTAAGACTCATACTAGCTTTAGTGATCTTTAGTTTGACTCCCACCTTAAAAATACGTTTAAAAAAGCTAACTAGCTAGTTAGCTAGTGGGGCCTCTTGGAAGCCTAGTGTTTAAGACTCATACTAGCTGATCTTTAGTCTAATCATCTTTAATTTCACTACTGCCCCCCAAAACTACTTTCAATACTTTTGCTAGCAGTGCATCTTGGTAGCCTTGTGCTTATCTATATACTGTTATGTTTAGTTTAACTACTGTTCTACAACTATTTTCAAAAAAGCTAACCAGCTAGTTAACTTGCTAGCAGAGCCTCTGGGTAGCCTACTGGTTAAGACTCATACTAGATTGTCCACAAAAATATTGTCCAGCTAGCCAGCAAGATGACAAGCAGTTTTTAGTTTCTCAGTGCAGGATTCTTTTATTTTCCTGTGTATGGGTGGTTCAAGATGTCTGTAAAGGGAAATTTCAGCCTACACTACTTATTTTAATGTGGTCGTGTTGAGATTATATATCAGCTAATTGGATGTTGTGAGTTTTGTGTAGTCGGTGACAGATTCAGAGGACTGAAAGTAAACAAGATATCAAATTGTCTTTAACACAGTCTTTACAGTAAACTCATTTACCTCTCCTGTGGCGGTGCCCACAAACGCCACGGTGTGCCCCATTTCCACCGCCACGGCAACAGCGCTCATGTAACCCTTACGGACCAATGGGGGCTCAGCGGTTAGGGCGAACTCAGCCTTGCTTGCCATCGGAGAGGGCAGGAACTCGGCTCCACACTTGTACCTGATGGCCATGTTTTTCTGACGGAGCGGAGCAGAAATTAAAACCACTTGTAAAACATTCATATTAATGCAGAGTTATTGACCCGCTGTCAATATTTCTGTCTCTTGTTGTTTCAGCCTCTCTTTATCTCCAACACACATAGATTTTCTCACCTGATTATTGCTGCTGCACAGCTCTTCAGACTTGGAGGAGTAAGGCGAGTAAACAGCAACCCTCTCGTTAATGATGCCGTTGTCGCTGTAACAGGCTCCTATTATCTCCACCAGCCTTTTATTAATAGAGCTCAGAGGGTACATACCTACAAAAGGACGAAACACACAGTCTGTACCTGTTTCATCTGTTCATTTTAACACACGTACGCATGATAAATGATGTTAGTCTGTGTTTCTGTGGTACAATAAAAACAACAAAATGTCAAAAAACAAAAAACTAAATACTTGGAGAATATGTTACTTCAGCCAAGTCTGCAAAAATACTCATTATTTCCAGTATTAGTTTGAGAAAAGACAATTATGCTGCGCTTGGGGTGAAACTTACAAATATATATATATATATATATATATATATATATATATATATATATATATATATATATATATATATATATATATATATATATATACAAATAAATAAGACTAAGAGACACGGAGACTACGTCCAGTCTGTGGGGACGTCACAGAGACTACATCCAGGTTTTATACAGTCTGTGGGGACGTCACGGACACTATGTCCAGGTTTTAGACAGTCTGTGGGGACGTCACAGAGACTATGTCCAGTCTGTGGGGACGTCACAGAGACTACGTCCAGTCTGTGGGGACGTCACAGAGACCACGTCCAGGTTTATTGATACAATCAATGTTTTTTTTTTGTTTTCTAGATATAGATAGAAAAATATGGACTAAGGGATTAAGACAGATTAAGATTATTAAGATTATCCTGGCACACTATTCTTTCCACCTAACCACACATTTTAAATTAGACCAGAGTTTTTCTTCACAGAGCTTCCAAACATGAATCACTTTCTTTGTCCAACAGCCAAAATTCACTGAAATGTTGTGACAAGTTTTTCAAGACATTCTGCCAACTAGCTGACATGAAATCTCAGGAACATCTGCCAGTGTTAAGACGACACCTACACATGGCGGATGTAGACGGGTCTTCATCAGAAGTGAAGGTGACAAACAACACCTTGTCAGCGGCTAAAACGTTTCCATAGTGGCCTGATTTGGTCATACTCCGAGCCAGAACTTCACCTGGTGTAGCCACATAAGCAGCCTGGGAGATAAAAAATGCAGAATGTTAGATGTTTACACTGAAAATATGTATATATGTGATATAACGGAGGTACCGTGTGAGCTGGGACCTCGTAAATTGAACCTATTTCGAGTTCAAGAGCATGTTAAATCCAATTTATAAATTTTTCTGGGGTCAGGACCGAGGCGTTCTCAAAAAGGTTCCAATTTAACACAAACTCATCCAGATGTAAAATGTTTAAATGTGTTTTTCCGAGTCGCTGCTGCCATTTTAATAAAAATGCTGACAGCCTATCGGCTGACTGAGGAGTATGTTATCAATACCTGAGCTTTGTTGTACTTGTTTGTGGCGCTACAGTTGAGCTGCAGCTCGGTGTACGAGTAGTAACCCTGGTCGTCCTCGCACATCCTGGAGATGAAGGTGAAGTTCTTGTTGTCCTGAACCCCGAGCGTCCGCGAGAACAGGAAGTACACGAAGCCGCCGTCCTTGAAGGCAAAGCGGAAGTCGTGGAGATAGCGCAGCACGAAGGGGTTGGCCTGGACCGCCGAGGCTTCGATGATGCTGTCGAACACCACCCAGTCGCCGTAGTCTTGGAGGATGCGGGTGGAGATCAGCTTGGTGCTGTCATGGCTGCCGTAGCCCTTACCGACCTTAGACAGAAGAGACGACGGACAAAGTTTAAGTCTCTGTTTATATGTGTGTCTTAAATGTGTTTCGACTCGACTCCCTGAAGACTTGATTTGACTCGAGAGCAGAAATATTAAAACTCCAGAACAATAACACAGTCCAATAGCACAGTCCAAAAGTCCTCACTCTGCCACACAGCATACACATTTAATCATTCGAAAACTCACACCATTGGGAAGAAAATATTCAAATGCTAGAAAGTCCTGTGACTTTGACAAGGAGCTCAACTTCAAACTAAGAGACAACCTCCACTGCAAACACAGGAAGTGCCAAAAGCTGCAGTTCCTCTTGTCGTCCACTTGTCATCCTCACCAGGAACACGGTGAAGTTGTCTCTGTCCTTGGTGAAGTACGACATCACTCCCACCACGGAGACGCTCTCCTCGGCGCTCGCCACGTACGACTTCTCTCCTTTGGTGTCGCTGAAGTACAGCAGCTTCTCCACGTTGCTCAGGTTCCTCAGAGAGCAAATGCCTCTGAAGACACTGCCGCACACCACCAGGACGTCCTTGGCACCCTGGACCAGCAGCAGCTTGTTGTGGTTGTCGGTGTCCACGGCCTCCTCGCAGGCGTCCGTGACAGGCGGCGTGCAGTGACGGTTGTCCCGTTTGGGGCCCGTCTCGGTGCGGGACTCGACCTCGAGATCGGGGTTCAGCTGGTAGAGGGAGTTGACGGCGCCGACGTACAGCCGGCCCGTACGAGGGTCGGACACCACATTGTTGATCAGCGTGTCAGAGAGGAACTCCATGTTTTTACCCAGGGAGGGGCTGAGGTACACGGTTACCAGGGCGACCAGGGCAAACTGCCACGCCCACCACCGCTCCATCATGTCTGGGAACAGAGAAAAGACAGAAAAGTTTAAA
Organism: Miichthys miiuy; assembly: GCA_036365135.1. Classification (NCBI taxonomy): domain Eukaryota; kingdom Metazoa; phylum Chordata; class Actinopteri; family Sciaenidae; genus Miichthys; species Miichthys miiuy. The sequence continues at coordinate 96,018 of CM071604.1, read as the reverse complement.
ATATTAGTTGATTTTTTTGGACATTTCAAACAGCGAAGAGCTTAAACTAATTATTATTTTTATTATTAATTAATCTTCATTATTTTTTCAATTAATTAAAGGTCAGAATGGTCGTCACAACTTCCCAGAGCCAAATATTGTTATGTTGAAGCTCCAAGACCGAAAGATTTCACAGGTTTTGGGTGTCTTTGATGTTTTTACTGTCTATTTTTTTTATAGTGTATGTTCAGTTCTCGTGCTCACTGTGAAAACCAGTTTACCTCTGTGATAAAAGTTATCGATCAGTCAACCAACCAACCAATCAATCAATAAATAAACAAATCAACCAACCAATCAATCAACAAATCAACCAACCAACCAACCAACCAATCAACAAATCAACCAACCAACCAACCAATCAACAAATCAATCAACCAACCAATCAGTCAACAAATCAACCAACCAACCAATCAACAAATCAACCAACCAACCAATCAACAAATCAACCAACCAACCAATCAACCAACCAACCAACCAACCAGGCTTTGTTGTGTCCCTGCTTATTCTACATAAGCTGTGAATAAACTACAAAAACATCCAATTAAATGAATCATTTCTGATTTTATTTAGTATCTTTGTACTACACAGATATATAAGTTACGCGTATGTTGAGGTTGTCGAATGTCAAGACACTATCTGATCACGTGACAACACAACACAATATATACGTTAGCTAGAGCTCATCATAGTACCGTGCACTGTGGCCTGTTGTAACTATATTTAAGGTGATACCGGCAAATATTTTGTAGTTTTGTTTGATAAATGACTTTAACAGATAAATTCATCAAAACTGTAAACTGAATGATTAATTGACTAATGTGAAATGATAGATTAGTTCATCAGCAACAAATTTATTAACAACTATAATCGTTAAAAGTCATTAATCAAGCAGAAATTTTGAGTTCTGGAGTGTTGTTTGGACATTTGAATACGTCACGTTGGACTCTGGGTCGCTCGACATATTCATCTGTGATGATGTTAAAGCTTTAAGCTGCCTCTGACAAACAGTCCCGACAATAAACCTGCTGAACTTGACTTCAGAGACAGTTAGCACTTGTCCTCCAAACAACACTCTGACATTGTACTGTGGGGCTCAGCACCGAGAGCAGCAGAAACTCAAGGAGAGAATGAATGAGCACTGAGAGCAAGAGAGAAAAGAGAGGCAATAATGACGAGCTTCTCATTAAACCCTGAACATCCTTTACTGGAGGAGGTGGTGGAGGTAACAGCCTAAAAAGTGAGAGTTGCTGAGCCAGATTAGATTAGCAAAGACAAAAGAAGAAAGTGTGTATGTGTGTGTGTGAAAAGAGAGAGACTGAGTGTTGCAATTAGTTGTCTGACATACTGAGTTTCTCCTTCCATTAGTCTGGATGGGTGTGTTTAATTATAGCTTCGGCCTGTGGCTGTAAAACAAGGCTCCAGTGTGCAGCAACATCACGCTCGCTGCAATAACTGCACAAACATTCCTCCGCTCTAATCTTTACAGTGTTTATCGGGTCATTCTTGGACAATTCGCTCTAAATTTAACCAAATATTTCCCCCCGTAATCGTTCATTGTTCGTTTATTTATGCTCCCGTCATCATTTTGCTGGACAGTTGCTTTTTACAGCAGCTGTCAGATTTGTTCTGATCGGTGGTCAATTGACTCACCTTCCCCAACACCCCTTTTTGCTTTTACTTCCATAAATTGAATTCACTTCAGTTTGCTTCATTGCAAAGGGATTTATTAGTGTGCAAAGACTTATCTCTCTAACCACCTGCTTGCCTAAATTACCTATCCGCTGATATCAAGAGTCAGGGGGGTCTTAATGGCTACATGGCAGAGTTTTACAGTGGAGAAATAGTTATCAACACACATACAGACTTTTTAATGCACAGACACGAAGCAAGTGTTTCCCAAAGGTTGATTTATTCAGTCAATTGACCTTTCCTAAGTCAACTTTGTCTTTACTTACTTAGATATGCTACATGCTAGGCTCATCTATGGAAATTTAACCACAAGTGACCCACAGTCACATCTTAAGTTAACTATTGTTAGCAAAACTCTAGCTAACCAGCTAAATAATCTATAACAATCATTAGCTAGTTAGCTAGCTATCCAAGTAGCTAGAGTTTTGATCAATTGTTAGCTAGCTAGTTACATCCAATAACTATATTAGCCAAACACTAGCTAAGTAGCTAGTCTTTAGCTAGTTAGCTAGTGGCTAATATAGATGGATGTAATTAGCTAGCTAACAATTGATGCAGAAAACACTAGCTAACTAGATAGCTAACTAACTAGCTAATGATTGAAAAGTGATGATGAACGTGTATATATGAACACACACACACACACACATACATACACACACACACACACACACTGGATGTTATAGCTGATTGTCAGTTTATTAATATTTATTGAACACTGAAATATGAGTGCACGATGTCGGTAATTTGAGAGATTTACTGTCTATGCATGCCACCAGAAGCTCTACGACAAGCAAAGAGTTAAATGGTGAATTATACATCAGTTCCTTCCTTCCAGTGTCTAATTCAGCAATAAGCATTTAAAATCTGCTGGTTGTTGGTCAAAAAGAAAAAACAACAACATCCTTCTCTTGCTTTGAGCTCCATGTTGACCCAGTAACTGTGTCCCTGTGATGTGGTCTCCTCTCATTAAATTTCATCTTTCTCATCCTCCTACACCACAGTGAAAGAATCAGGCATAAAGACAGCAGGTATGTTCACCTTCTCTGTCTCGTTCTCCCTCACAGGGCCTGTTATGGATGTGTGCATCTGCCACATCAAAGGAAAATCATCTTTAGATTCCACACGGGATCTATCTTGCGCTCCGTCAGCCATCTTTCTTTTTCCTCTCAGCCTTTATTTTCTTTCTTTTCATCCTCCTGGTTTGGCGCTTTAAGCCCGACTGGTGTCAGCCCAGGAATAAGCTGTGTGTCAATGGTGTCTGTTCTGCATGACCCTTTAGGGCTAGTTTGAGGTTTAATGTTAGAACATCAATAAATGTAAGCAAACAAAGTCTCTATGCACCCTTTAATATAAATATATTATCTATAATAGAAGGTTTTTGTAATGGTTAATGACGCTCTACCGACTGGTTTGACAATTTGCGACATTCTTTGTGAAATGGTGTGGCTACGAGGATTACGGACAAGTTTTCAAAACGTGTTCAACATGCTAAGTGTTTGGACATAAAGGTATCACGTAAGCCTGGTGAAAATTTGGTGATGGCGCAGACTATGACGTGACAGTATCTTGCTGCACTTAAACCTGGATTCACATAATTTTTTTGGCCACTTGGGGGCAGCAGAAACCAGCCAGAAACACATGCCGAGCTGTTCTGTCAACGTATTTTGATGAATTTTGAAGTACTGCATAAGAAAAGTTTGAGTACACCTTTTAGGATAAAATGTAAAATAAAGAAGTCAATATAACAACACTAGCATTAATTTAGAGTTGTGTTTGCGTCAACTGATGAATGTCAGTCAAATATTTGTCTCTTTTAGCTCCATTTTTGGTCTCCACCAGGCAAATATTGGTCTTTTTAGCTGCTAAATGCTCCAATATGTTCACCATTTAGTCTCTGACTGTGACTCTGGCTGCTGTTTGGTGTTGTGCACATAGTGTATAATGGGTTTTTAGAGCCTTTTCATTGAAAGCTATGTTGAGTAGAGTGGTAAAAAGCTAAAGTTGTGGGCAATAAAACCAAAACAATGAGCTAAAGGATGCTACAATGCTCCATAGAGCAGAGGGGAACTGCTACATGTCATCATCTGAAGCAAAAATACAAACCATCCTCTGATTTCAGCTCTTAATGTGAAGCTTTGCCGCTTGTTCCTTAATATAATAAGCTAAATATCTTTGTGTACACCTGCACAGAAGCACCGGAGCTCATTTATTCAGGTATTTTTCCATCTATATCCCGCCTGTACATGTCATTAACGTCTGGCATGTCTTGGTTTCGGTTCAGAGAATTTCAGGAATTCACTAGAAAGTCTGCGTTTGTGAGATTAGCCTGGCACCAACCAGCGAGACGTTTGCGGTACAAAAACTTAACCAACGACGGGGATAAAATGCAAATGTGATGGAAAAAGAGTCCAGTCTAAACACACACAGGGGGACACACACACATTACACAGGAGGGAGAAGAGCAATCTGTGGCTCATTAAAATCCTGAGTGCATACTTTGTAAAAGTCTCGAGCACTGACCCCTCTGCTAAAAAGTTTGGAGTGAAACTAAATCCAGGAATGTCTGCTGAAGCTCCAGCCAGGGGAATAAAGCCTGACTGATTTTCTTTCTCTCTGTAACCTCTCTAAGCTTTTTCTCTTTCTAACTTCTCTTTGTAATTCACATTGTCTCCCTCTCTCTCTCTGCCTACATGTCTCTCACCCTTCTTTCTCTGTCTGTCTTTACATCCTCACCCGCGGGACCAAGTTCAAACAAAACTGTTTTTTCTGACACACGAGCTCCCTGAGGGACAAACCAGAACTGAAACTGCATCTATGGTTCTGTCTGCTTGCCTCTCTGACTGACTGTCTGACATTAAGATTATATAATACTATAAGATTCACTCAGAGAAACATTTTAAATGTTCTCAGATACTCTATTCCCATGACAAAATATTAAATGTCCTCTGTGGGCGGCAAACTCTGTGGTTGTGAAGTAAAACCAACGCTTCTCGTCCACTTGAGGCTGGCTCCAGAAGTGAGTCAGTCTCCATAAGTCCCCATGTTCAAATGTCCAACTTCACAGCAGAAATAAACATGTTTACAGCCTGGTACAAAAAACAGTTTTGGTCTCTATAGCTAATTTCCCCGTTCATGACAACTGTACTGAGGGTGAATTTATATACAACTCACCTGTTCAAATTATATTAAGGCTTAAAGTTATGCAGGATTAAGAGCGTGGACGCTTTGATTGACAGGTAGGTGTTGTTACAGATGGTTTGTTTGAGCAACCAGGCTTCATTCAGCTAACCTCAGTACCACTTTGTCTATTTTTTGGATTAGCAGTGAGGACTGCCAACTGCCAACTGCCAACATCTAGGACTGCCAAGATGGTGGTCACCTGGAGACTACATCCATGTTTTATACAGTCTATGATCTAAACTGCAGGTCCTTTTGCTAAAAACTTGCTGAAGGTCATTCAAAGAACCTGACGGTTCCTCCAACTTCTGCCTGTAGGAAGATAAACCCTTACTGGGAAGCCCCACCTGGCACCTCTACATCTGTTTTCCACAAGACTTCAAACTCCACCAGGAATGTTTCAGAAGTGTTTTGCTTCTCCAGACTTAGTTAACTTGCTCAGATTTGGTCATTTTTCTGGTTTATGTGCTTCTAAATATGTAAAAATGGTCAGGTCCACCAACGATCTATATCTCTGCCCATTTTTTGGACTGGCAAGATGGCCGCCAAGGAAGGACCGCCAACATTGCGACGTCCAGAGCCACCACACTGAGCTTCACAACGACTCTTCAAAAAGCTGTGGGTGACGTCATGGAGACGACATCGATGTTTTTACAGTTTAAGGTTTAAACTTCAGGTCTTTTTGCTAAAAAACCTGCTGAAGGTCCCTCAAGGTTCCTTCTACCTCTGCCTGTAGGAAAACAAACCCTTACATGTCGTAGTATGACGGGGAAATCTAATCAAGCCTTGTTGTTTTTATTTGTTCGAAATTTCATCCTCAGCTTTGGAAATTTGAAATTCGAAGAAGCAGTTCAGAACTTTGTTTTTGTTGTTTTCATGGAAATGAGATGACTCACCACTACCCTGACAGCAACATCTGAATTAGACATCATCACAAAAAAACACCAACAGCTATACAGAACACACACAAACACACAAAAAACCTAAAGGAACAGCCTCTGGATGTCGGTCTGAGGTTAGTTTCTGTTTATGGGGATTGTCTAGAGCGGGTTAGACTCAAGGAGTTTGTAGAGGAGTGAGTTTGCTGGTGCTGAGAGAGGACAAGGGAGCAATAAAAGGGTCCCAAATAAAATGAAATTTCTCTGCCTCGCCCTGTCGTGTATGCCTAATCTTTTCAAGATGCAAGCAGCTCATTAAATCTCTCGAGCAGTGTATATGAGGAGACTTCCAGCTCATATTTTCTGGTGAGAGTCCAAGAAGAGCGATGAGGGGGGAAGGGTCAGAGATTGACTTCCAGGAGACTTCCAAAAAGAAAAAAACGTGCATCAATGTAGCCGAAGTCTGCTTTAATCTATCACATAGAGGGTCGATGTTGGGTTTAATTCTAGACAGACTGACCTTGATCCAGTATATTGGATGAATAAGCTTAAGTGGGACAAAACCATGACGGAAGAAGATGGACCAAGAGTTGATTCTGTCTAAAACTTCGTCCCACTCATCATCATCAGTCTCTCCAAGAGATCTTGGATAGTTTTAAAAGGAATGACGTGAAATCTTCTCCTTGGAAATGTCTGAAGAGGTGAGATTCGGGGTGGTTTGAATTTAAGGGTCAAACGTGTTAACTGTATACAGATCTATAAATGTTGTAATACCTTTTACATCCCAAAGGTATTATCACTCAGAGACGGAAGGAAAACTGGGTTATTGTTACAGGCAGAGAGTTGGTTTGATTGATTTTCACTTGGATTCTGTGTCTCGGTTTCATTCAGTGTTTTCTACTGCAAGTGATCAATGTAAGTTACAATACAGAGCGTCTTCTTGTGATGAGCACAGCTCTCAAAATGCTTCCAGTAATAAATGAAACTTGTTGAAACTAAGTTATGATAAATTAGAATGGACTTACATCATGGAACATCATGGTTTCACTTATTTTTTAATAACATTAGTTTGTATAGTTCAAAGTCCTAAAACACTAGATCCTACATTTCCCATAATACAACATGATGAAGCTCTTAAGACTCTTCCAAATCTCGGGACCCATCAGCTATCATATGATGAGTGCGTCCATTGAGGTCCACAACGTCAATATAGTGACGTCAATATTGTTAGTATATACCAACTTTTAACTGACTATAAACACTCAAGGCTAGACCAACAAGACAAACACTGAAATAATAAAAGGCAACACAACCTGGTTACACCTGTTGTTTTCTGTGTAAGCCCACACCGTTGAAACCAGTTTGACGTATCATGAAATCCATTGTCCTGTTTACTGTCAAGATGTCAATGATCCAGAAACGCAACGATTTTATCGCTCATGGGACTAGCGCGTCCATGATACTGCTTACTTCTTCAGTCTGTGGTGAATCTAGTGTGAGCTCAACATTTAGACATTAGACTGTTTAAACGTCCAATGATATCTTGTTTTTCTCTCCAGCTCCTCTTTGTTTTCTTGCTCTGAGATTTGACACCAGCAGATTGGTTTCTTGTTTATGGTTAACATTTTCTCTGAGTTAGAAAAGCCCTCATGCGGTCTCATTTGCATTCATGACCACCACCGGGCGTCATTAGCCATTCATGACACCGGGCCGGAGGAACATTGAAGCTGATTGGCCGGGCCTGGAGGGGATATGAGTGCTATGATTGGCGGAGCCCGAGGGAAATTGAGTTCTTATTGGCGGTAATGAAGAGGCCTGCAGGAGAGCATGGCTGAGACAACGTAAGCATAAAACTAAAAGACCAAAGAGGATAGGACACACACAACTGCTATACCTCATCTATCACCAATACACCAAGTCCCAGAGTCCACAAAGGCAGCACACACATTTTAATGTAGAGACGAACAAAAGAGGAACCAGAATTTAAGATGTTTGTAAGATTTTCAGGTCCAGGAGGAGATTCATGGTGTGTATTCAGTTCAGTTCTTTCATTATCAATCTGTCAATCAGCTGTCTGGTCTTTAAAATGTCTCAAAATGTTGGAAATGCTCATTAAATATTTATTTTTCTGTATTTTTTATTATTGACTGTTGTCTATAAGCCAGATTTCCTGTCAGGGACATTATATTTTCTGCCACTAGGAGTCTCTCACATCAAAAGTATAATAAAACGTGATGATGTCGTGAACTAGTGTAACTCCAATGTAGTTGTTGTCTTCATTAAATAAGACAACCAACATCGGCTTTGACGGGACCTTGATGGACGATGTAATGTGTTAAAGTTTAAGTCACGTTCGCCGACTGATGTGTCCCGTATTTACTAGATTATTTAATTATTGATTCATCAGATTAGTTTCTTGATTTATTGATTAATTGTAACAAAATATCAGTATAATACCATTTTAAGTTCCTAAACTCCAAGTTAACATATTCAGATGTGTTGTTTTATCCGACTAACAGTCCAAACCACCAAAATATTCAGGATTTTATCAAATATGACGGACAAAAGAATCAAAAATTCACACTTTACGGGATGGAACCAGATGGAGAGGCTGCATATTTTGGGCATTTTTGTTTAAAAAAATTGCCATAGTGATTAATCAATCATCAAGTTTTTTATTACACATCAGTACTAATTTAATTCAAAACCGAATCAATAACATCACATGGCTTCTATCATTTCAAACGTTTTGGACCGTTGAAGATCTGTTTTAATTTGAAATTAAGAACTGAGAACCTCTAAAGATGACGGACTGACGGACCGGTGGAGGACGACTCTAATTAGAAAGACTGAAAAAGGACACCAGGAAGTAATTTATTAGACGACATGAGGAGTTGAGAAAACCTGAGAGGATGTAAATGACTTCACCAACCTCTCAGCAGACTTTATTACACAATGACAAAATAAGAGCCTCTAATAACGTGACCTTTGAGAAGAGGATTAGTCTTATGATAGAAGGTCTGAGAGGTCATCAGTTATTAAGCCAAGACACACACACACACACACACTCTGTATAGTACCACTTGGTAACATCTCAGCAGGGCAGTGACACAGCGAACAGAAACAAACAGCGTTGGGGAAAACCGAGGACAAAGACGGACTATCGGAGGACTGAAAGGCACACAGAGGACCGACTGTGAGGCCACACAGGCTGATAACACAATGAGCTGTAAATGCAGGAAACAGCACTTATAAATGACCACTAGTCATTAACCAGTTAACGAAAAATGAACACCACTGGAGAGCTGATGCTGGTTTTATTGGAAAGAAGATCCCAAAAGCTCAAATCGAAGTTTTTCCCTCGTTAGTTTAACTTTATAAAAGCGTTTAGATGATGAGGGAACATCCTCCGGTCAAAGTCTGGTGGTATGAATCTTTAGCTAGGAGGCTCAAGAGACGGCAACGCAATGGTCGCGTCGTCCATCTTTATATACAGTCTGTGATGTTTACATGTTGTCGAGATTTGCTATCTTAGGGCTTTATGGTGCATTTAAGGACACTAAGACATCCGAGATTTCCCCAGATGGCTAACGAACATCAACATTTTTAATACAAGAAACAACATTTGCTCTTAGTTTGTCTTCTGGGTGCTGTGTTTTTAAATGAAGATGGCTTTTTAATTATTATTTATTAGCAGCTGATGAACAAACTGTGCCACTGCGGTGAGTTTTCCTCTCCCCGGCTTGTAACTGTGATACAACCCAAACCAAACCACATCAGTTTGACAAAAAATAAAATGCAAGGAAACTTCCATGGTGATGGATTACCAATCTAAAGTCTCAAGTCAGTGCAAATTTATTTTCACAGCACACCGAAATGAACTGAAAATCCAGAAACTGCCTGCGAGGAAGGAAATCAATCTTCTTAAATAAATATGACTTTACATTAATGCATGGGAAGTTTTCTGCTAAGGTAAAGACAGAAGTACAGAGAGAGGGAACGAACATGATCCCATTTGGTGGCGGTAAACTCACGCGCTGATTTAATTCTGTGTTATGCAAATGTAATTTGGTGGCTGTGTCCTCCACGTTGGAGTGAGCGATTAACAACCACTTTCCCTCTCCCGGTACACCTCGCATTAACCTGACAATGACACACACTGATGAGACCATGTGTGCGTCCTCGTGAGCATGGATCCCTGCATACCAACAGACCTCCCGTCTCCAGCTCTAATTATCTCTCATACCTAAGCACAAACTTTTTAAAAAACCAACACGCCGCTTCGCCCTGTCACAGTTTCCCAGTCGAAGCAATTAAAGCGTGCTTCGTGTCGTACGCCGCCGAGGAGGACTCGCTCGGCGCGCCTCATCCTGTTTTGGCGTAACGCTCGGCTCACATGGGAGTAACTGTCAGGAGCGGAGTTGACAGCTCGCAGCGACTCATTTTGAAGTCTTTAAGATGTCATGATTGATGTTTTCCGGAGACTCCTGATGTTTTAAAGTGAACATGAACATGAAAAGATCAGCTGCAGATCAAAAAAACCTGACAGGTGTTCGTGTTCTGTCACTGTATGTAAAGAGTTATAGATCATAAAAACACGACTCCCCACGGTTTGGATGTACTGTGATGTAGTATATAAGTTAAGGTGTTATGCTACGTGTTTGTCCTCCAACAAAGAAGAACAAGACTACTTCACAGATCTAAATCTTTAAAAACAGATCACATAGTTTCATTTTTTAAAAGGATACTCTGCTTTTCATCAAACAAACAGGAGGAAATACTTCTTTGGGGATTATTTTCAGCGGTGGATTAATCCACATTGGGGCAGCAGGATGGTGTAAAGTCAGCGGGATTGAGTCAAAATAAACGGTAACATGATAATAAAGAAACATGTCATCCTGTTTCAGTCGAATCTGAACACAGAGACATGAAACATGCATTGATATCGTTCAGGATGAAACTTCCAGAGGATGTCATCATCTCTGATTGCAAATAAAAGTCCATAAATCCACTTAGAAATCAGAAAAAAGATGCTTTCATCACAAGTTTTCTTCAGTATCAGTGTTGCAGGACTTGAGCATGGTCTTTTGAAGATCTCACTCTTGTCTCAGGATCGACCACATTTATACTCCCTCGGCCTCGTCTCGCTCTCAGACAAAGAGGATTTTATTTTAAGACCAGAACTTCAGGTATCTCACTACTAAACTGCCTGTGCGTTGTCGGGTTTATTTAGTGTGAACGTGGCAGGCAGGAGGAGAAGCTGTCTGACCGTCTGGGAGGAGATGTTCGCCAAATCTTCTGTGATAAAGTTTGGCTACTTAAACCACAAACAGAAAACACACAGCAGTCTGTAAATTCTGCAACGCAACACTCGCTGAGACGGACTCCCAAAGAGATTTGGCTCGACTAAGTAGGGCATATGCTGTCTGGTTTTGGTCTTAACACAGTCTTATCCTGCCTTGGTCTTGACTCAGTCTCAAACCTGTAAAGTCTTGGTCTCATCTCTGCTTCGATACACTCATGACTTGGTCTCGGTTCAGTAATCCAGTGAGTGTAAATAGGAGCTGCTAACAGCTAATTTGGCTAACGTTTAACCATGCCAAGGTACACAAATATTAGATTAGCAGGTAATTGCAGCCATAATTACCCACATACACGATCTGGACGGGATTAAAATCCCTGACAGGTGATGTTAAAGTCACCTCACCTCCTCGAGAGAAATAAATTCAGTCTGAATCGGACTTTAGTAAACTTAAAAACAAAGTATCTTTTGGCAGTGATACTGATCTGAATGCTGAATGATGTTTTCTGCTAATCAGCAGTCATCTAATGATTTTCCTACACTCACATTAAGGGACAATAACTTCCTAATGATGCTATCAATAATGTAAAACTCACTACCTGTCACTCTCACCTGCACTAACGCTGAATATCAACCAACTTCAGTGATACATATGATTTAAAACAGGGTTTGAAGTATGACTTTTTGATGGCTGATATCAATATTTTTACATTAAAGCTGCCGACGGCCGCTCATTACCCAAAGATATCACATTCAAACAACATGCTGATAATCGCCATGCGATGAAAAGATTGTATCAATAGCCCCGACTTCCTGAATGGAAATTAAAAATCATTTGATATCATCTTTTGAAGAAAACCAGGAGGTGTGTGGAAAATTGGATTATAAAGCATCTTGTAATCAGACTAATCAGATGCAGTCTGAACGGCAGCTTATGTGCGGAGAAATTAAAAAAGCTAAGTGAAACAGTTTCTTTATATAGATTTGTGATATAAACTCCAATATAAAGTCCAATAACTCCAAGGTTGTCCTCAATGCCGTGAGATTCATGGTTGGGATCTCAAGGCGCAGCAGGGACGAGGAAGGTGTCCAGTTTGGGGACCTCAGGATTGCATCTCTGCTTTTTTGCAGATGATGTGGTTCTGTTCTGTTTCATTGGACCGCTGACCTTCAGCACTCACTGGGGTGATTTGCAGCCAGGATGAGAGTCAGCACCTCCAAGTCTGAGGTTCATGGTTCTCTGCCGGAAAATGGTGGATTTCTCCCTCTGGGTTGGGAGCGAGTTGCTGCCCCAAGCGGGTGCGGTGTCTGCAGTACTGCAGATGTTGTACCGGACCGTTGTGGTTCAGAGGGAGCTGAACATGAAGGTGAAGCCAGTCCATCTACGTTCTAGCTATCACCTCTGGTCATGAGCTTTGGGATTTTGCGGATACAAGTGAAATTATCTTCCTCTGTTGGGTGGCCGGGCTCAGCCTTAGAGATAGGTTGAGGAGCTTGGACTTCCAGAGAGAGCTCGCTAGTTCTTTGCCAGATAAAGTGGTTCAAATTCTGTTTAGGATGCCTTTTGGGCGCCTTCCTTTGGATGCTTTCCAACTGGGAGGAAGACCTGCTGGAGGGACTATATCGCCCATGTAGCCTGGGAATGCCTCAGGATCCCCCAGAAGGAGCTGGAACGTGTTGCTGGGGAGAAGGACAACTGGAGCGCCCTGCTAAACCTGTTGCCACTGTGACCTTATCCCAGATAACTGTAAGAAAATGGATGAATGGATGTTTGTTTTTAAGTGTTTGAGTTGTAGAAGATCTCAGACTTCTTTTATGCACAAAAAAGGTTCATTAAAAGGTTTTTATCTCAGTTAGTTTAGTGTCTGATCACACATTATCCGCTGCTGTATTTGCAGCTTGAAGGTGGGCAGCCCCCATGACTGACTGCAGCTCCCGCTGTCGAGTCATTATGTCTGGAGCCAATCCAGCAGATTTACAGCTTTCTCTTCACACGCTGCAAATTAAAACCTCTGTCTCGTCTATAGAAAGTGAGAGGGAGGAACGAGGCGAGAGCTGAATGTAAAGACCTCTTTATTTAAAAAAAAAAGTTTTGCTAAAAATAACAATTAGCGCCGCCTGCACACGTGGAGCCAAAACCACAGATAGAGTTCGAACATCTCCGCTCATGCATGTGTCCAAACGCTGAAAGTTTTCTGGAAGTTCAGCTCATGCTAACCTTTCCACACACACATATATACATAAACAGAGGCAGCTCTACCAGCTCTCAATTAACAAGGCAGACTCTGTTTCAGCGGTGGTTTGGTTTGGTGTGTGTGTGTGTGCGCGCAATTGGAAAAGAGAGATTGTTCTTTTGCAGCCAGAAGACAGAGATATACGCTTCATTCCTGCTCAGATTAAAGGATTTAGAGCAAGAAGCCTTATTACAAACCCAAAGAAAGAGAAAGAAGGGAGAGCTCTCCCTCCTCCTTCCCTCTGTTCTGGGCTGATTAAAGCGCAGATAACTCTCGCTTACAGGCTGCTAGCTGCTGGAAGCCAAAACACACACACACACACACACACACACACACACACACACACACACACACACACACACACACACACACACACAGACTCATTAAAATCCAGACATAACAATGCTTTCTCTGAGTTTCGAAGGATTTTGACCTGATGGACGACAGACCTCTTTATACGCGATGCACGACCTCGCTCTCTTATCAGTATTTAAAGAACCCCTGCAGTGTGTGTGTAGTGTGTGTGAGAGGTGTGTGTTGAAGTTTTTTTGGACACGCTTGGTAAATGTCAGGCTATCTGCAGATGTGAGTAACTTAAGACTTCTTAAGGCTTTTTAATGCCACCTGGAATTGAACTCCAGACCCCTTTTTTTTTTTTTTTTTTTAAAAAAAATCTCACGTCAAATATCTGATTTGACGTGTCAAATAAAAAGTGTGAATAAAAAAAAAGTTTTTTAATTTTCACACTGAGCTGTTTGCCTTCATTCATCTTTTTAACACTAAGACTAAAATAAAGACGTAAACAGGAGGTGGAAAGTATTAGTTCTGCACTCAAATGTCACCGTTTCCAGTCATTTTGCTGCTAATACTTACATTATTTCCTTTAAAGCAGTATTACAATCTATTTTTGGCCACTTGGTGGCAGCAGAACGACCTCTAAACTCAACAATCTAGCCTCTAGAGGCAACGGACATGGTTTTTGGGCTTCCTCTGCAGTCTGATTAGCAACTCGATAGGACGAGAAGGACGAGAACGTCACATTTCTGCTGATCTCTACAAGATAACTTGACCGTAGACGCCGGGTTCCCAAATTGCATTTCGATCAATGCTTTCTGCCTCCTCTCTGCATGGACTGTTGCAACCAAATCCAGCCCAAACGTGACTGGTTTGTACCACTGACAGTATAAAGAATGGACGACGTCTACGTGACGTCACCCACAGGTTTCTGAAGAGCGGGTGTGAAGCTCAGTACCAGGCTGTAAACATGTTTATTTCTGCTGTGAAGTTGGACATTTGAACATGGGGACTTATGGAGACTGACTCACTTCTGGAGCCAGCCTCAAGTGGACATTTGAGGAACTGCAGTTTGTGGCTTATTCTCAAGGTATTCCAGGACTTTTATTTCTACTACTGCTACACTGAACCATAAAACATCCATCTATCTTCATGAATCCACCTGTAGTTCAGTTCAGCTTTACAAAACAGTCACCCCGCGGTAACGCTGTGTTTCCCAGCAGGCTGTGTGTTGTGTGTGTTGATAAGGCAGTTTACATGGATGGATGGCCGCGCTCTGTTCTGTTCTGGCTTGTTCATTCAGGCCTGAGCTGGCGTGGAGCTCCACGTCCGCTCTGCCAAGTGCTGCCGCTGCAGTCGGTAACGCTCAAACACGACCAGCTGTGCGCTGAGTGGACCGACCATCACGAGCGTCTGCTTCACACTGAGTTACATTTCCTGCTTCATAACTCATGTCTCTGTTTGTTTGTTGTCAGCGTCTGTCTACGCCGCTTCCTCCCTGTTTTCACTTCATAATTAAAGAGTGGATTTAATGGGAGAAGTTGAAGCGACGCTCCACCCGTGGTCCATCTTTGAAAGGTCGTCGTGAGACGCCCAAATTGGAGTCAGTTTCTCTCCTCTGCCATCATGTGCACGCTTTCAGCTTCAAAAAGACTTGATCTGAACCTGCAGAGACACCTCAGCGAGTACAAACTGTAACCAGAGCGAGCTGCAGAACAAATGTAAATGCGATGTCTCGTCTTGTAACTCTGCGTGACGTCTCTGTCAGTTCATGTAGGTGTTGGATATGGATTACAGCCCAAAAATAGATCCGAACAGTCAGAAAGAAATAAAACCCCAAGATGTGATCAGTTTGGTATTGAGCATAAAGGCCGCAGTGTGTTTGAAAGCTGCTTTGAGAGGCTCACAGTTTCTACAAGCTCCCGCAAGCAAAACACAGCTTAAAATATGAGCACAGATAACATGTCGTACAAGTATATGCAGTACATGATAGTATTTCATTAAAATATTTGTCTCTGCTGCCCATGAAAACACAAAAAAACAATTAAAATCACATCAGTAGGGCTTCAACCAATGATTATTTCCAACACTGATTAATCTGTCGACCATTTTATTGATTAATTGATTCGTTTTTTGGTCCAAAAATGTTCATCACTGTGCTCAAATGTCTTGTTTTTGTCCACAATCCAGAAGATAATCAGTTTAATTCGCCAGCAAGAGATCGAGATCCACTAGTAAACAAATATAAAGCGTGAAGAATCAATCAAACAATTGAGATTTTAACAGAATATCGTCCAACAACAACGACTGGCGACCAAAGACATGAGTCGTAATGATTTTTATGACCCTTCTAAAACATAAAAATTTTTAAGTCAAACAGCAGAAATATCAAAATGTAACGGGCATATGAGTAATCTGAAGTAAGCTACTATTGCTAGAACTAACATGCAACTAACTGGCGGCTGATGATCGATCATTTGAAGTCTTTTTTTGTGTCCAATAGTCTCCATTTTGGCTCAATTTTTGGTCTCCACCACCTCCTGAGGGAAACATCTGGCTCTTTAGTTACTAAATGCAGCACTAAGTTCACCAGAAAGTCTAAAAACGATGAGTTATTACAGTTATGAGGCAGCAAAGCAAAGCCACAAGCTGAAATATGCTTCAACACTCCATTAAACGTTATTGATTAATACAGCTTTAATTAATGCATCTCTAGAAAGTCTGTAAACGCGTTTGAGACAAACTTTAGGGCATTTTTGCCAAACGCTCGATCCTGTCCGGCACGTTCATACTGCAGCCTCTACAGGCCACTAGCTCGGCTTTAGACTTTCACTTTTGCTGTGCTATTTAAGTAAGTCAACAAATGATTAATGCAAGACGCTACAGGCAAAAACATCTTTTTTTCAGTTCTGGGCTGTTTTTCTTCTATAACATGTCGTCTTCTTTTAGACTCGAGGAGAGAAAACACCCAAAATCTTTGTGTCTGTAGATTTCACTAAAAGTTTAGCGCTCATTTGCATATTTAAACACCAAATATGTCTTAATGTGAGTCATTAACTGAGGAAGTTTGACCCTGTTCACCTGTAGTGTTTCTCCTGAGATGTTGTTGAGCTCATGCTGAGATGAATACAAACAGATGCCCTCGACTTTTTCATCTTACAAACTGTACATAATAAACTGCAGTATCCACCTCAAGGCAAACACACACCTTATGTAGTGTGTGTGTGTGATGAAAGTGTATTTATAGAAAGTGAGAGGAGACAGCGCGAAGACACCAACAAAGAAGTAACGTGCATACCAATGTGTATTTATGAGCTGCAGAGAGATAAAAGGAGAAGCAGTGAAGAGTCGGTGAAAGAGGCAGATCATGCTGTCGCTAAGTCGCTGTATTAAAGTACTGAGAGGTGCATTCTGGGACACGCCAGACAAACTAAGCCCCGATCAGACGAGAGCTACAAACGAGACGGACTGACGGGAGATCCAACGCCCGTTAGACTCCTCCGAGTCTGTTTACAGCAACTTCATGTCAGATTTGTCACCCCGCGTCTCAGAGTGTAATCCCACTGTGGTAAATATGGATGTACTCGAGTATTTGTTCTGATTACATTACTTATGATCAAAAACAAGCCCAGTTACATTGCCCAACTCCTGTTCTGGCACGACACCGGCTTCCTGTAAACCTCCTCTTCTTCTTCCCGGTGGTCCAAAACGCTGCTAACAAACTGAGCCAACAGCAACTAACAAACTGTGCTAACATTAGCTATCAGCAGCTAACAAAAGGAGCTAATATTAGCTAACAGCAGCTAACAAACTGAGTTATCATCAGCTAACAGAAGCTAACATAAGCTAACAAAAGGAGCTAACATTACCTAACAGCAGCTAACAAACTGAGCTAACATTAGCTAACAGCAGCTAACAAGCTGAGCTAACAGCAGCTAACAAACTGAGCTAACATGAGCTAACAGCAGCTAACAAGCTGAGCTAACAGCAGCTAACAAGCTGAGCTAACAGCAGCGGTACTAAATCCAGGTATGATAACACACACACACATATATGCACACACACTCTAATGCACACACTTTGTACTGAGGGAAGCAGCGAGTCTTTGATGTCTGCATAATAGGACGAGTGTGTTCAGTAAAACTATTGGGGTCAATGGAGAGTCAGCAATAGGAAGTGAAGGTAGAAATACACACATACACACACACACACACACACACACACACAGTGGCACACAAACACACACACACAGAAAAGGTGTGACACCGATTTAGAGCTGAGGAAGCTGAGAGGATTACAGAGTATTAAAAGTTACACACTTTCTCTCACACACACACCTGTACAGTCAGTTATAACACATAAACAGGTACACACACACACACACACACAGTCTGACCCAGTTCATTATAGGAGGGTGTTAGCAGGGAAATCCCTATTATTAATATGCAGTGTTGAATTTAGAGTCTATTACCAGCTAAATGGTACTCTGCCTCGCTGTGTGTGTGTGTGTGTGTGTGTGTGTGTGTGTGTGTGTGTGTGTGTGTGTGTGTATTTGTAACTAAAACCAAAGACAGGAATA
This sequence comes from Miichthys miiuy, assembly GCA_036365135.1. Classification (NCBI taxonomy): domain Eukaryota; kingdom Metazoa; phylum Chordata; class Actinopteri; family Sciaenidae; genus Miichthys; species Miichthys miiuy. Next base: position 77,823 of record CM071604.1, on the reverse strand, counting down.
CCTTGTGTTTTACTTTTTTACAAAATATCCATCAGCCTCGAACAACAAGACAAAGAAATGTTAAAGGAGGTTGTGTAGGAGTGTGTAAGAGTGTGTGTGAGTGTGTGTGTGTGTGTGTGTGTGTGTGTGTGTGTGTGTGTGCGTGCATCAGTGTTTCTGTGTGTAAAACAGCAATAACAGTTGTTTTGGTATCAGCCGATGACAGCCAGCTGCTGAAGAACGATAGAGAGACCTTTAGTTTACACCTCTCTCTCTCTCTCTCTGCCCTGAGGATGTATGTGTGTGTGTGTGTGTGTGTGTGTGTGTGTGTGTGTGTGTGTGTGTGTGTGTGTGTTAATAAGATGAATGAATGTGTGTACTATATAAACAACAGAACAGCAGGCGGAACAGTCACTGTCATGAAAGCAGTCAGTCCAGTCTGTCACTTCATAACTCATAATAGCGTTTGTGTTTATAAACTTTATAAAGTTTTATTCATTAGTGTGAAAATGTTTAAAGGTCTTTACTTCTAAATATTTACAGACGTATAAAAATTATTTGTGTCTGAACTTTTTTTTTAATGGAAGAAATCATCAGTTATGTCGTTAAAATGTTTATTAAATCACATCTGTTTCTTCTCCTCGATGAAAAATCCTGAATCTGCCTCGTTAATATGTAAATATGAACAAGACGGGATACAAGAAGTCTCATAAGACTTCTGCCGTGACGTTGGACATTTTAACATGGGGACTTATGGAGACGGACTCACTTCTGGAGCCACCCTCAAGTGAGGATCTGCAGTTTTTAGCGTCACTTCAGAGACACAGAGGTTGCCGCTTGGTCTGGATACGTCCAGATGTGGCGTTGGTTGCCGTCCATCATGATTGTTGCACCTGTTGCCCATTTTAGTTCCTGATGCATCTGTCTACATCATCGCTTCGGCTAATATTGTGTTGTCTGTGTTATTTCATAGTCGGTGTATCACCTACAGTAGACAACAGTCGGCATGGACAGAAGATAAGCAATGTACTGCTGAGGACGGGGGCAACAACAAAACTGAGTTTACCAAGCTAGAAAAAGGCAAATCTAAAAAAGTCCTATCAGTCTAAGAGTACGCTATATTGACAGTATTTACACCGCTTTACCTCGCTGTCAGACAGCCTTTCCTGACGGGAAACTAGAGCATTTATATCAGTTTATGCTCTCTTTAAAGCCACCAGACTTCATTGACAAAAACCTAACTTTACCTTGCAGAACACGGGAGCTGTCAGTCCAACACTGCCTCGATTAGTCAGTTTGTTTGTCACTTTATTTAGGATGCAAACTAACATTAGTTGCTGTGGATTGAGGCAGCGGTAGACCGAGAACTCTCATGTTCTGTGAGGTAAAGTTACGTTTTTTGTCCTGAAGTCTGGTGGCTTTGGATAGAGCGATAGAACTACTTTAAACGTCTAACGGTGAGGTAAAGCTGCAAAAATATTCTAAATATATAGCGCACACTTATCCAGGCTCTAACTTCAGGGCTTGTTGATCAAGGAGGTAGACCCAGCCTGAAAACAAAAATACAACTGTGACACTGCCGTCAAACATAAAGCAAGAAGAGGAACCTCAACGGTGACATTTGAAAGGAGTCTACCGGCGGCTGCTGTCAGTTAGAAGTTACAATGCCGTCTTAAAGCAGTGGTGGGATTTTGGCATACAACCTCCTTCAAAAACCTGAATTATCCCTTTAAGGAGAGCACATCAAGCAAGGGAACAATAATCAAAAGACATTTCCAAGCAGAGGAGGACTTAAAACTGTGAAACATGGCAGCTGTTCTTGTAACTGTTGTTAAATTTCACCTGAACTCATTACCAGGATCCTCAACGCCAACATTTTCTGCTGTAACGCCAAAATAAACAGTCCTCCGGGAGAAATGCAGCTACCTCGATTACAGTAAGCAGCTTTCTTGTTTACATGACATTTAAAAGCTGCAACACCTGGTTACCTCAGTGCATGTAAACCCAGACAGAGTAAATGGCAATCAGGCTGATATCCGAAAGCACCAACAGGAACTTTAAAACCTCAAGGAGTCGGTAACAAACTACAAGCTTTCTTCCACCCTCCCCAACTCTATTTGTAGGTACATACAAGCACATGTACCCCACCTTCCCTGGACACCCAAAAAAAGCAATCAAGGTATCTGGGATCAGGGATCAGGTTTAGCTGGACGTTTCTCCACAGCAACACATCCCTGCTCATCCTGCTGGGGGATCATGAGGCGTTCCCAGGCTAGATGGGCGACGTAGTCCCTCCAGCAGGTTCTGGGTCTCCTCCCAGTTGGAGTTGGTGCCTGAAACACCTCTGAAGGAACCACCTTGATCCACCTCCGTTGACTCCATTCGACACGAAGGAACAGCGAGTTCTCTCCAGATGTCCTAGCTCCTCACCCTATCTCTAAGGTTGAACCCGGCCACCCAACAGAGGAAGATCAGCTTTAGGATCTTGCGGATACAACCACAAGATCCCAAAGCTCATGACCATAGGTGAGGGTTGGAACGATGGACTGGCTTCACCTTCATGTCCAGCTCTATCTTCACCACAACGGTCCAACATAACGTCCACAGTACTGCCGATGGTGCACAAATCCAACGATTCATCTCACGCTCCATTTTGCCATCACTGGTGAACAAGACCCTGAGATAGTTGAACTCAGTCGCTTGGAGCACGTGTTAGTTAATTAAGACTAAAACGATCTGTCTTAGTGTTCATGAAAAAGTCTGAAGATCCTACGAAGGGGGACCAAGTTTCTATGACCGTCTGGCAACACTTAGATCTGTTATATCTAAGGTTTCCTATCACAGCAAAACATGAACCATCAGTTTAGTTTATGTTGGCTTCAGACCACAACATTGCAGCTCAGTGCAGCTATCCCCCAAGCTGTACCTGGCCCACGAACGAACAGGTGATACGACCTCTGTTTCAGTTTGACATCAGCTCATCTGAGCGCGACACAAAGAGCACCGGGAGGTTACAGCAGCCGACGCAGCAGATTATCATTACGTCTCCTCAAAGCGAAGCTCTGCAGTTATTAGACCGTCCTGGTAATTATAAAAGAGCCGCTGTAAAGTCTGATAATATGAGAGAAGACACCAATTATGGAGAGGTTTGTCGCAGGCACTGCAGGTAGCACTTTTCTATATTATAGCCATGATTGTGTGTGTGTGTGTGTGTGTGTGTTTCATACAGCCAAGCGCTCTGACAGGGCAGATTGTGATTTTTAGCTGAGCAGCTCTAATCTCTTGTTACAATATGAAGCGCTGATTACAACACTGCACACTGTGGGAACCAGAAATGTGTGTGTGTGTGTGTGTGTGTGTGTGTGTGTGTGTGTGTGTGTGTGTGTGTGTGTGTGTGTGAGTGAGAGGGAATATAAGAGGGAAGATAAGACGACAAGGTGAGGACGGGAAACACAGAAGAAGAAGAAAGAGAGGGGAGTGTGTGTGTGTGTGTGTGTGTGTTACAGAGGTGAGGTGAGGTTATCCTGTGGTATTTAGCTGTTAACAGCACAGTATGTACAGTAGGGATGTTATGACTACAGCGTACCTTCTGTACTGTCCTGTTATGATTGGCCAGAGTTTTTATACCCACTCTGTGTGTGCTGATGTTGAGATAACAAAGCTAGAATCATACAATGGAGGAAGCACAGAAGTCTGGACAGGACACACACACACACACACACACACACACACAAAATAAGTTGTTGACTGCCGTTGAAGAATGGACGTTTTTGTACCAAATCTGATCTGCAGCTGGAACAGCCGTTACTGAAATTCACGATAAGACGCGATGATGATAACGATCGTTATGATATCACGTTTCCCGGACAAGAAGTGACATGTTTAAACTGTGGGAAGATGAGAAAAGACATGATGTGTTGTAGTACATAAATATAATTATAAATAATATAGTTGCTGCAGTTATAAGGACATTTTTAAGTGTTTATTAATGCATGCCAACAATTAAAACTTCTATGAAGACATATCTTTATATTGCTACAACTATATTATCATATATTTATGCAGCAGCCTCCAGTTATTCCCACAGGAGGAGTTATAGTTGTTGAGAAATACATTAACACTTCTAATTAAAATTAAAACTAAGTTATAGAGTGTTAGAAATCATTTAATAAATGTGAATATGCTGCTTATAAGTGCTAAATTAGGGGGACTTTAAATGTTGTCAAACTCTGTTAATTCTCTAAATCAACTTATAACAACTCATCCCACTTATATGTTTAGGGGTAGTTTAAAAAAAAAAAATCAATACAGGCTGAAAAAATATATAAACATTCATATTTTTGTAGTTTCAAATCATGATTATTTAGGGGTACCACAGGGCTCCGTTCTCGGCCCATTCTTATTCATCATAATTCATTCATGTTTTCAATATTGATTAAACTTCCAGTTTGACGGATTAATTAATTGTTTATTTTGTTCAAACTCTAAGACAACTAATCATAGAAGACAAAGAAAATTGTGGCTAATTTCTTTGTTTTTCTCAATTAATTGATCAATTACAATTAATTGACTGTTGTTTCAGTCCCATATATAATCTACATAAGGAAAATTATTTTTCAGGCTTATACATTTTTACGCTGATGACTATCCTGTATATATATTTGGCTGGTGTCCAACAAAACATGTCCACCTTTGATGTTCTTTATATATCTATATGAACCCTACTAATGAATTCTGAAAATGCCATGGCAACACAATGTGGATAATGTGGAGGCTGGTCGAGCTGTGGCAACAACTTGCATGTCTCTTTGACGTTTCCTCCTCGTTCTATCAAGACTGGTACAAGATTTGGCAATCGGCACACAGCATAATGATTAAAGCAGCACATTTCTGCATTGTTAGCAATTGCTAGCAACTTCTATGCCTCTGAGCTTTCAAACAAAACGTTATTGCCATTGTGTGTGTTGTGCTGGATAAAGTAGCTCTACACCAGCCTCCAATGTCTCTGTTCTATCCTGATGTTTGTATTGAGATAGTATTTGTATTTTTGGCGTTGGTCACAGTCCAGTCTGTCCACCACATGTTTCCCAGTGTCACATCTGTTTTATGTTTTTTTAATGTCATTATCCATAATACTATCAGCTTTTATTGCTTTATCCCAACAGCTACACAGAGGAATCCATCTTTGACTTTGACCGCCCACAGCTTCCTTTCCTGGGTGGCCTTTCCTTCCATTGTTCCTAATAAGTTTTGCTTTGTTGTCTTTTCTTTGCTGTGGTGTGTTGACTCTGTTAGGTATGTTAGGAAGGCTTCCCATGTCTCTGCCTTTTATGTCAAGTTCGTGGATTACTTTGTGGCACACATGCATCTTTATGAGCCGTCATGGTTGTTAATTAGGTAGATAAAGGAATGAATTTGACTGTCTTATAAGGTGAACTAAGTCTTAAGTTTACAAGTCTTTTATCTACATGTCCACAGATTGGACACACAGAGTGTGTCACTATAAGAACCATGCTGATGGGACATGGTGAACCTTAGTAATGTCAAACAAATATTGATGCAACATGAAATAAAGTAAATATTAATGGAATTTCTCACTCTTTTAATTCTCATACTTCTATTTGGGGAAAAATCACACTATGTTTTGGAACTACAGTTCCCATGATACTTTTGGGGGATCCAAACTGGAAGTACAATATTGCCAGTGAGCTTATGCTGTGTTTTGATTTGTTTACATTTTGGTGTCTACTTTTAATGGTGGCAGCATTAAAACTTCAGTGACGACGTGATTTGATTTTTGACTCATATGAAATGTAATTGTGCATAATGTTCCTCTCAAAAGGACATTTGTTAAATGTGTCTCTGTAGGGTTTCCTTGCAGGTAAAGCTAAACTGAACCATTGTATCTGAGGATTTGTGTGGTTGTTATAAGACACTATTCCCCCCTAAATACTGAAGTTTTGCCAATGCTGGCAGTTTCGAACAAACACAGCAAGATAGACAACTTGACTGTGCTGATGGCAAAACATTGTGCTCTCCGAAAGACAATGGTGGCACCATTAAAAGTATGCTGAACTAGTTGTTAACAGTTCCTGTTTGCACTGCACCCAAGAATATACAAACTGATCTCATTGGAGGACTTCGTTGGAGAACGACGTAGATTTATGGACGTTTATTCAGGATAGATGTGTTCAGATTTGGCTGAATCTTTGACACAACTTGTGGCATGGGTCAACCACTAATGGTCCACCAGTCTGAAATATCTCAACAACTATTGGATGGATTGCCATAAAATCTGGTTCAGACATTCATCTTCCCAACGTTTCACTTGTATTTGCTGGTTATTTTCTACTTTTCCCCTGATTGGTATAATTTTTATGATCTGGGGTTTGGACTGTTTGCCGTATAAAACAACACATGAGAACACATCGCCTTGGATTGTAAGAAACTGTTGATGATTTCCTAACATGATACCAACAAAATGAGCCACCAGTCTGCTGATTATTCTCTCATTAATCAATTGTTAGTTGAAGCCTCGTTGAGCTACCTCTGCCCTTGTGATGGCTTGTTTCAAGTCTTTTTTTTCCCCCAGTGCTTTTTGTACTTTCTATTCTCTAGATATTCTGCTGTTTGTGAGATTAAATCTGCTATTTTTCTCTCCAAGCACTTCACTTGGAAAAAAAAAGAAAATTGGTCCTTCAAATTGACTTTTTTTTCTTCTTGTAAATAACAAGAAACAGCACACAAACACACAAAGTCCCAGAGAGATGTCTGTTAGATAGTTCACAGAATTTCAGAAGGTTATAGAGGGAGCGAAGGAAAAGAGGGAGGTCAGTGAAGACCTTTCATTTGTTTGTGAGTAAAGAGGAGAGAGGAAGACGAGCTGGGATCCAAAGGAGAGCAGAGGAAGAGAGGGTCAGTGTAGGTTTTTCTTTGAAGACCTCTGCTCCAAGAGAAAACAGAGGAGGGGGGTCCCGACATGAAAAGCCGAATCGAGTGAGAGGAAGGTGACAAGTGACTCGGAGGAGGAGGGAGAAAGCAGCAGCATGGACCGCTGTGTAGGAGCTGCAGACCCCTGAGAGAGGCGGACAGAAAAACATGCATCATGAAATATGAATTAAATATGAACCGACGTGGGATTTTTGGCACTGCAGAGTCTCAGAGGTTACACAGAGAGAGCTGCAATAAACAAGAAACAAGAAGGCAGTGTGGCCATCCTGTGGGTGGAGACACGCAATACTACATTGGAAAAATTCAGTACATGTGGTACCGGATCTCAAATACTGGAACGACATCTGACTGAATTCATGAGTTGATGGGCAAAAACTTGTAAGAAACTTCAATATTTTAGATACACAAAACCTTTATTCAGATACTCATTCACTAATTTTGTTGTGTCGCATCAAAACAAACACAAAAAATGTAGTTTGATGGCACCATGGGAGTTGCTGTCTTCATTGTTAAACAACCACCTCACTCTCTAACGTATCCTGTGTTTACTTAGAAGGTGTACACACCGTTACCTGATTAAAATGATGCATTTCTCAGGGGTTGAACATTGTTTGAAACATGTGGGTAATGTAAGTACACAGCTCTACAAAATATATAACTTAGGTCTATAATTTATAGTCATTTTAATGCAGAAATGTTACATATTATACATTTAAAGACAGCTGCTCATTTCTACACCCAGCAGTGACGGAGCTGCATGATCTGGAGTCGTCTTCGTGTTATGGATGTTAGTCTTTGTTTTAGCTCCGTTTTGGTCTCCACCAACTTCTGAGGCAATTATTTGTGTCTTTAGCTGCTAAACCCTCCAGTATGTTCACCAGCTAGTCTCAGAGTGTGCTGAGCAGGCAGGTTTTGTTGGGTTTTTAGAGGTTTTTCACTGAAAAGGAAGCGTTCAGAGTGAACCAAAACAATGAGCTCAAAGGATATAAAACTCTAGAGAGATCAGCTTTAATCTAACAGGCAGTTAACTTGTTAAAACTTAGTTAATGAATGAGTTAATGAATCTCCACATTAACATAATGTGATATATATGACATTCTCTAATTCTCTAATTTTATATGAATACATTTTTCCTGTACAGAACATTATTTATGAATTTTTATTTGTCAAATAAGCACATCTTTATTTAATGTACTAATCAGATTTTAATTAAGTTTTTTGTGAAGTTTTGAGGCAGCGAAGTGATTAACAAACCAAATTAATTTAATTAACATAAATGAGCTCCATACAGTTACAATTCAAAATGACTGTTTACTCATTTAATGATTCACTCTGTCGACAAGTTATTATTCGCTAAAATATGTGATTGTTTTTTTGTGTTCGCTCTCGCCCGAGTGCATTTCATCACATTTAAATCTTGTTTTTAGTCAGTTGCCACGGCGACAATAAAAGAGGAAGCAGAGAGAAGCATCTCTTTAATAAGCAGCAGTCAAAGTTGCATTATTGAGAAGATTTCAGTCGGAATATGAAGTGAGATAGGCACAAAGCGCCGCGGGGTCTTTTAATATAAAGTTTCTCCTTCATTTCTCCTCTACAACTTGGCAGGCGATAACAGCTGGATATTAGTTTCCTGCTGAGGATTTCATATATCATATCATTACTGCACTTTGTTATCCGACTATTATCTTCAATATGGACTATTGCATAATATCTCACACAGAGCCTCTTTATCCGGCTCTCTCTGCCACAGCCTGAACATCATACTCTCTGGAAAGTATTTTGGTCGTGTCAGTTTGAGCTGAATCAAAGATTTTAAAATCTGATTATTTCAGAAACAGCATATTTAAATTATGTCATAGTCAGATTATTCTCTGACACTGAAATGTTCCAGAAATTTATTTCAAAGAAAACCAACTGGACTTTTCCGTTTACTACTTTAAGACACGCTTGTGAACTGGTTCTCGGTCTGTTGTTTGGTCGGTCGGTGATGTATGTAGCGTTTTTGATTTTTCTGCTTTTGAATTATAATAATAAACACTCCAAAGATTTACTATTACGTCTCTGTTTAATAATAATAAATTTAGTCTTGAGACGAAAATGCTGATGAGCTTTAGTCCCGTTTAAGACATTTTTATCCTTTGTTGACAAAAAGTCGTTAGTCTGGAGATGTTTTTATGTCTTGCGGTGCAGATTAGCTCTCGTAAAGTTGTGAGGTTGCGGGTCCCGTGCATCGTTACACCTCAGTTTTGTCCTGTCTCATCGATGTAAACAAAACATACATTTCTTCATACTTTTAGCTCGTCGTCATCTCGTCTCTGACACGCAAAAAACGTAGCTGACGAACAGTTTTCGTCATAGCTGATGGTGACTCAAGGACATCACTTGAGGACATTTACACAGCTCCTTCTGGAAACACAAAGAGCTTCACCCAACCTTTTGTTTTGCCTTTTTAGTTTTCATCTGGTGCTAAATATGTATTTCTTAGATTAGATTGAATTGAGAAATAAACCACTGAACTAATCAACAGTTTCACAAAACCTCCTTGATTTATCCATTCATGATTAAATTAAAGATTGAATTAAAGGTTTTTGATGAATTCTCGAGAGTTCAAAGAATCTTCTCAAAAGTATTTATTAGGAAAAGAAGAAGTTTAAAACAGTTAATATGTACTGTAAGTAGCTTAAAGTTGCCATAGTAACAGAAGTGCAGGCAGTTTATTTACTAAACTCTTATTTCAGTGAGAAACAGAAAAATAAACTAATTATCAAATCATTGAAGGTCGAAACTGGATTTGCAGATGAATTTAGGAAAAGGACACAAAGTTAGTTAGTTAGAAAGAAAATGTTTTTTTAATTCAACTAAGATCAGAAGTTCGAGAGAGAAAACTGTAAATCAGAAATGTCCTTTACAAAACAATCCTGGATGTCCACCAGAAATAAATCGCTTTTTCTTTGGCACAGCTTTAAATCTGAACTGAAATATGTCCAGTTTTTGGAGATAACCTCATGAATAAACAGACCAAAAATAAGACATCCACTTGAATTATTGTACGTCTGGAGGACAATCTTAATAGAGGACTAATATCAGAAAATGCTTGTCTGTCTTTCTTTTCCACCATCTGCTTTTTCTCCTCAACTTTTCTGAAACAAACAAAACAGCTTTCTTTCTTTCTTTTTTTTTACACTTCAGTGGTCCGAGGCTGCATCACCGTTATCTGGTTGGTTCACTTGTGCTCGCTCCTTTATCTCTCTGAGTGAATAAATCCATGTTTCCATCCAACTGGAAACTAAAAAAAGCCTGTTTGGGGTTTTATTTTTGTTCCTGTGGAGAGTCGGCTGCAGAGTCAGTTCATGCTCGTATGGAAAAAAATGCAACTAATGCTGATTGGGATGAGAGTCTGCACCTTCAAGTCTATAAACCAAGGCGATAGAGGTCATGTCCAAAACCTCAAATATGGTCGTGATCTTTGGGTAAACTGTAAATGTACTCTTCTATTCTTTCCAGTCTTCTGAGCACTCAAAGCGCTTTACACATCACATTCACCCGTTCATACACCATCAACCATGGTCAAGATCTTTGGGTAAACGATAAATAGACTGTCTAGTTTAGTCTTTTGACCACTCAAAGCGCTTATCACATTAACCCATTCATGATGGCAGAGGTCACCATGCAAGGTGCCAACTGCTCATCAAAAATGAACCAATCCCCCATCACACACAATCAAATTCTGATGGCCCAACGTTCAGGAGCAATTTGAGGTTCAGTATCTTGCCCAAAGACACGACAAGCTCTACCTTCTAAGCCAAAGCCGCCAAGTAGTGACCCAAAGAATGATCTCACAGAGTTTCAGCTCATCCTTGGAGATAGGGTAAGGATCTCCAAAAAGAGCCTTCAGGTTCAGAGTACCTTCCTTTAAGGGTTTTCCAGGAACGTTGAACCAAAGACCTCAAGTTTGACTCTGGAAAGATTATATATTCTATATTATATGGTTTCATAACACCTCGGGATCTCTTGGGAAGAACTGGAAAACGCTGCTGGACTAGCATGTTTGGCCTGCTTCTACTGACACTTGGCAGAAAATGGATGGATCTCGCTTGTTACAAAGTAATCACTTCTTCTTGTAAGGGAGCAACAATGCTTCAACAGTGAAGGATCCAAAGCTGGATTTCTACATTCGAGCATGAGAGTCACGGCATGCCACTGTTGATATGCATCAGTGTAATTTTCTGCACACATTCCCACCAACGATTTCACACACAGATACTGAACCCATGACTTAAAAAACGGCTCTGAAAATCTGCTGAATAAACACCCCGGCGGAGGAACACGCAGAGTTCAGCTGCACAAAGTTCTCTGAACAAACACTTTTGATTCAGTTTGCAGCACGGAGCGACGTGCATCGTAAATTTATAAAATCTATATCACGTAGATGCGTTGTAATTATAAAAACAGCGGGGCTATAAATAACAGTGTGTATTGACTTTGTGTGTGTGTGTGTTATAAACTTTTCAACTGTGTCCCAGTGTGTGTGTGTCTATATATGTGTGTGTTTGTGTGTGTTGACTAACCCATTGGGAGAGCGAGAGAGGAATTGGTCATTTTCTCTGGACTCTATCTGATCTATCGTCTCGAGAGGTGGAAAAGGAGTTGTTTCACACACACACACACATGCACACACACAGCAGAAAGTCAAAATCCAATTATGGAAGTCGCTGCAGGAAAAGGTTATTCCTCTCTCTCTCTCTCATTGGTCACAATTCTGACTTTTCTCTAATTCTTTTCCATCTGTTTCCCGCTCTTCCGTGTTTTTCTCCCGTCCTCGTCGTTGTCCTCTTTTTGTCTACCTCGTCCTCAAACACTGCTTTGTCTCCCCCATCCTCCATTTTGTGTGTCGCCTTCTTCTTTCTTCGCCATCGAGATAATGCGAGAGAGATAAGAGTCTCACAAAGATGGTTAGAGGAAAAAATGTAAACAAACAAAAGAGGAAAGAAAAAAAAGGAGGAAAACAAAATGTAAGAAACATGAAAAATATCTAGTAATATAATAAAATGTATTTTATACCGTACCCCTGAGAAAACCACCAACTATTTCACTGATTTTGGTGAAACTGGATCATATTTTAAGGAGAAAATGTTTCCTGGTGGACAGTGAAGTAAACTGCTGCCAACTGTAGCTGCTGATAGCTAATGTTAGCTCAGTTTGTTAGCCGGGCTGTCTGCACTGTGAGCTCAGAGCACCGGGGGAGTGTTAGTGTTTGTACCACAGGCGTTTTGGACCACCGAGAAGAAGAGGAGGAGGAGGTTTTGATGGCAAATGGAGCCAGTGTTGTGCTAGAACAGGAGCAGGGCAATGTAACCAGGCTCAGCAGCCTCTATCGACATAATGGCAGAGGAGAAGAGAGCGAAGAGGACGTTGACGGAAGAAGCTAAGACGAGACAAGGAAAAGGAGAGAGAGTGAGCTGCTCCGCCTCAACTCTCTGTGATTTACAGAGTTTCCTGATGGACAGTGAAGTAAACTGCTGCCAACTGTAGCTGCTGTTAGCTAATGTTAGCTCAGTTTGTTAGCTGCTGTTAGCTAATGTTAGTTGTTTGTACCACAGGAGTTTTGGACCACCGGAAAGAAGAGGAGGGCAAGGGGTAATGCTGATGGGGAGCGGATCTGGTGTTATGTCTATGGACATAATGGTAGAAAACCCAAATTTTTTGCAAACCTGGTGACCGAGGCCACGAGGGAAAACACTGAAAACTCTGCAGAGAAAGCCGGAGACAAAAATTTACAGTCTTAACCGGTGTTGGTCTTTTATCAAAGCTCCGAGGCAGAGCTGGTCTATACTGACCAAATCTAATAACCGCAGACGAGCTGATGTACGACAGAAAAATTCTACAATAAATTTCCAATCAATCAAACTGGATCATCCATCATATGTGAGCCGGACCACACGTGTGATTTATTTTTTAATAAAAGTACAACACCGGTCCCTGTATATCGGTTTCAACTCCCGAAGGTGTTCTCATTTAATTTACCTTCCATCACCTCTCTCATCGTCACCCTCTACTTACCCTTTCTCACCCTCCAACCTTATCGTTCATCCTCATACACCTTCACGGTTTTCTCTCCTTTTCAGCCGGTCGAACTTTCATACTCTGGGTTTAATTTCATCCCGTCTCTTACCTGTCCTTGCCCTTTCTTTCCATCTCGCCCTTTTCACTATCTCTCACCATCTTTTCCCGCTCAGCTTCTCGCTCCCCCTCCACCTCCTCCTCCCCCGTCCTCCCATTCCCTCTCTCAGGTTACCAAACGTAGGAAACAAGGCGAGGCTTGGAGATGGGAATACGGGATAAGAAAGTGATAGACAAGTTAGATGGAGAGATAGATGAAGAGGATTCTGGGGATGGGCGCTGCTTCTTCTGTTTTCCCACCAGGAGAGCAGCTTTGATACGAGCTACCAGCTCCTCTGAGGTGTCATGTGAAATATAATTCAAACTGTACTGAGCTCATATAGATTTTATCAACCCAGACAGTCATGATATACCGTCTCCGAGGCTTTAATGTTCAAATCAAAGCACATGCACGCCTGAAACGGTCCCAGAAAGTATGTGAACAAAATCGCTGGGTTTTTCTGGGAATACTGAACATTTTCTTAAAGAGACTCATGTTTTCTCTCACTGCTCTTCTGGAAACTTTGATTAAACACTAATTTGTTTTCACAATTACACTCTGAGTGGACTCAATAATTGCTGCCTGATTACGTTCACAGGCGATGTCGGGACTTTGAGACCAAGAGAGCGGAGTTCACGTCCTCGGTCTGAGCTGGTTTAAGTCAACAAAAACAAAGTTTAACGTCAAGGACGGTTCCTGAAATAAACTTTAGTCTGTATTTCAAAGTAAAGTTCTTATTACACAAAGTGTTTCTTTAAATGTTTCATCGTCTTGGTGCAGAAAAAACTCTACTGATGTTAAAACAGTTCAAACATTATCCACCTACGTTCATATACGTCACAGAAATGTTAGTCCAGACTGCTGAAAACTCTTCTGTGTGTTCAGTGTATACACAGAGAAACAGACCGCTCAATGAAGTGATCACATGATTAAGGCTGCTGGTAAACAATCCACAAAAATGGGTCAAGTTCAACGGAGCATCAAATTTGTCTCCATTAACAGCCGGAGAAGCATGAAGACGCTCATTTCCTGCTTCCTTTTTCTCAGAGGGAATCTTTCTCAGGAGGTCAGGACCTCTGGATGAGAGAAACTGACTCTCCATGCTTGTAACAACACTTCTTTTATGGGCCTGACATTGTGTTGAAAGGTTTTTACTGTCCATGACACAGCCTTTACTAGATAGTACCCACTTAAACTGAACTGGTGAGGTCACGCAGATGAATACTTTTACATCAACAGTTACTACATCTAAAGAGCTCAATGGTCGCTTCATCTTTTAAGAGTATGAATACCAAAAGACTCGAATATGTTGAATGAACCTGAATGTTTCTGTATTTTCTGTAGCTGCAATTACATCGAGTCTATTGTCCCACAAATAACCATAAAAACTGGAGGTCAAGGGCTCCGTGGTCGAGTTAGACTTTCAAACTTTAATACATCCACTCCACCTCTTCCATATGCAAAATGTCTCGCTCTTTATACAACTTCATCTGACATCAAACCATTAAGCTACATTAAGCCACACGGCTGCGACAGCTGAGGGGCTCCGAAAACCAAAACAATGAGCTTAAAGAAGCTGTAAAACTCTGTAGAGCCGAGGGGAGCTGTGATCTCTAAATAAAAGCTAATGTTATTCTGTGTCTGCTAGACGTGTACGTAAATAAATGATGGCTAACGCTGATGATCTGTCCGTGTTGTGTTTAAAGCTCGTTTCTGCTGCCCCAAGTGGGCAAAAATCGATAAATGCAGCTTTAAAGATAAAAACGCGTAATATTTGAAGACAGGTTAGTCTGAAGGAAGCTTTATTCAGTTTAAATGAAACTAATAATCCAAAAAATACTGGACTGGGTCAGAACAGAACATACCAATGTGTTAAAAGCGCCAGTAGATGACGCCTGTTTTGAGCAGCGACACTGATCAGATCTTTGCTTTCTTTCTCTTCTCTGCAGGGATCCATCGCACTCAGCTGATTTGACTTGATGGGCGAGTTTTGGATTAAAAATAATCATCCTCCTTCCACCAAAAATATGCAACTCGCTCTCTGCACAGAACTCGAAAATAACTAAAAAAAAAAAAAAAAAAAGAAGTTGGTATTAATTTTTCCTTCTGGACGGCGGTGGAGAGAGATTGAGGTTATAAACTCTGGAGGAGAGAAATCGGCCGCTTTCGTGTCGCGGTGAAGTTTGTTAACGGGAGTTTTTTAAAAAAAAGAGCTGAAACAATGTCTGAGAGGTCGAAGGTCGGAGACTGTCTGCGACTCGGCGGGGGTCTTTTCTCCTCACTAAACTGCCGTTTGACATATTTGACATCAAGAATGTCTCGGCCGTGAGCGTTTTGTCTCTTTGCCTTTGGTCCTGTCTCCGTGTCCGTCGGTTCGCTGTGACCAAAGACTGAAAGATCAGTGCTGTGATGGAGCTCTACGGGGATCCGTCTGAAAATAACAATGACAAAATGACAGCGTGAGATGACACACGCGCTCAGTCTGTTCGACTGATATGGCTGCCATTTCTTATCACTTAAGTCGTCTGACAGGCGGAGAGGAAGAGACAGATGGAAAGAGACGGATAGCAATAAATACCTGCGAGGGACAAGAGACTGACAGAGAAAAGGAAAGACTGATAGAAGACTGATGGATGAACAAATGAGTACAAGACAAGAGGAAAGTGGAGAGGATGTCGAATATTTGACGATATGAAACTAGAAGTGTCATCATTACTGTTAAATATAAATCTAATCACACGCCACATTCCAGCACAGGCAGAAACCCAAAAACTGCAGTTCCTCTTGTCGTCCACTTGAGGCTGGCTCCAGAAGTGAGTCAGTCTCCATAAGTCCCCATGTTCAAATGTCCAACTTCACAGCAGAAATAAACATGTTTACAGCCTGGTACAAAAAACAGTTTTGGTCTCTGTAGCTAATTTCCCCGTTCATGACAACTGTACTGAGGGTGAATTTATATACAACTCACCTGTTCAGATTATATTAAGGCTTAAAGTTATGCAGGATTAAGAGCATGGACGCTTTGATTGACAGGTGGGTGCCGTTACTTGTGTCTAGCCACCAGGATTCATTCAGCCCACCTCAGCTCCACATCTGGGAGGTGGCGGAGGAAAAACTAAAGATGGCGGCTCTTCAGAAACCTGGGGGTCACGGCGACTACGTCCATGTTTTATACAGTTTATGGTCTGAACTCACTTTTTGAGCTGCAGTAGTGGGTAAAATGTAAAAGTTTGTAAGAGTTCCAGAGAGAAGTTAATAAGACCAAAAGGGTCGACCCACTGGGGAGCATGAATGTGCTCAATGAAACTGTTTGATTGTGATATATCTAATGGACAAACCTGACTTTTGTGCAGTTAGCGGTGCTAAATGGACGCTAATAGAGTGTGCAGAATAGTGGAGGGTTCATCCTCTGGGGATACTGAAAGCTCAGTAACATTCATGGCAACTTGAGTTGTTTAGACATCTTTCTCTAGATCTTTAATGAGATTAAAAGATGGAATCCACCCATAAACAAGCCTTTTCAAAGGGGAAAGACGCGCTACAATATAAGAATATCAATGAGGAACGTTGGATGTTTCAAGGTAAAGATATTGCTAAGTAAGTATTCCTGTAAAAAAACAAAAACATCAAGTTTTGATTGATTTGATTTGTGAGGCGGTAAACAAGATGATACACATACTTTCTTTCTGAAACTCAGAAAACAAGGCTCAAAAGTTACCGATTCAGCAAGACAGTCTTCAAAAAGTCCCTTTGAGTGAGGTACGATGGTTAAAGCTTTCAGTTTCATATCTGTGCGTTATGCCGAGCACTGCCTAGGTGACTGTAGACAGAGAGCAGGCTGCAGTACTGCACTGATCACTGACAGATCCATTCATCAAGACAGAGTTTTAGCACTGGAATCAGCAGGGGGCTAATTACTTCTCAATGATTCCTCATACAGTGTTCAGTGAACTAATGTGTCCAAAAGGGAAAAAAAGAGCTTAAGGAAGCTTTTCTTAAACATAAAGTCCCAAAATGCTGGATTTGGATATGGAAGTCAGTCTGACACTGACCCAAAAGACTTTTTCCAAAATGTTTACTTGGCTTTTACGCATCACAACACTCCCAAAAGGACTCACCATCAATTTGATCCATTCAATCTGATAACACTTGTTAAATCCAGATGAGCTGCATGACTAAATTATTTTATCACACATTCATGTTAGCGGAAGGCTAAACCTGAAATCACCGGCTCAGTTGGCGCTGAATCATACGGTCACTGTTTTTTGACTTTCTTCTCTTCATCAGCGTTTAGACTGTTACTGACCGATGAAAAGATGTTTTCTTACATCATGTATGTCGGGTAGATGGAAGGAGGAACGCTTTGGATCATTTTTGAGTTTTGATTCAACAGGAGCTCGAGCGGACGACAAGCTCTCTGAACAGAGTCACGGCCAAATTCAACTGGGCATGGATGCAACGCATTACGTGTGCGCTGCACACTACATAGCACTAACTATGATGCATATTTACGTATTTAGAAGCACATAAACCACAAAAATGACCAAATCTGAGCAAGTGAACAAAGCATGGCGCTTGGAGAACGGACTAAAACAATGTCGTGGCTGCGTTAGCGTTGGGAAGTTCAAATCTTTTAACTGAATCGGATCACTGACTCTTGGACGGTGAATTGAACAAATCTTTTTTTTGAGTCATTTCGTTCATTCACTAGTGCAGTGCTGTAGCCCTCTTGTGGGCGATGTAAACGTGACAAATGAACGATCTGTATGAACGAACCGCTGTGCGTACTGCTCGTCACACAGCCTGAGCTGCCTGTCACGTGACAAATGAACGAGAGACTCAAACTTGAGGACGCATAGTTGAATCGTGAACTAATCATTTCTGTTTCTTGTCCTTGCAGCTGCAGCCATGAGGCGAGGGAACGTACTGCATGAAAATGAATGAATCACTCACTGAGACTACTCATTACTCCAGAGTCATATAAAAGATTAGTTCAAATTGAACGATTTGTTCACAACCGGCACACCCCTAGGCCACGTCTCCATCAGACAGCCATTAACCTGGATCATGCTAATTTCAATCTATCTTTGAAGAGACCATGTGCTCTGTGGAAAAGAACAGCCTTGTTATTGATAGTTTACAGACTGGGGTGGACATAAAAGGAGAGTCAAGGCTCAGAACCAGAACTTTTTTGGCTTTGTGCACCTCTGAGCAGCCTCTAAAGTTGTATCCAGTTCTCTTCATACATCCACAGTCAACACACCGTTGCTTGGAAGTAACCATAGAGGTCGCTGATGGTTCATTTATGAGTCGATGTGCTTGGAAGTGAGAGAATTCATGAGGAGGTGATAACGAGGACGAGGATGAAGAGAAAGTGAGACAAATGTTTCAATTTTGGCTTTTTGTACAGCGACGGCAGAGCCAGGAGTGAGTGTTGGATCGTGACATGAACGACTTCACAGAATCATATTTTATCCCAAATTTCAGGATGTCAAAGGACGACTTTTAACGACATCTGTCGGCGCTTCTACACGAGAGTCTCACAGCAAGAAACTCAAGTTCAGACGAGTGTCATGAATCCTGATACAACGGTTCACACTGAGGTCGCACTGTGGAAAAAAAAAAAAAATCAAACCTGTATCTGATTTAAGGACTTCGTATGAAATGAAAAGATCAGGCTGTGTTTGATTTGTGCCGTTCACATTTCTGATTTTTTGCCTGCAGTCTGAGCGTGGCCTAAAAGACGTTTTCCAACCCTGTGAAGCGACATGTTGGCAGCACAGCTCGTTTTATTATTTTTTTACACATTGGACTGCTCGATTTGTGTTTTCAGAATCTGGACCGTTTATCACTGGCAACGGCTGCTGTGCCATATTTCAGCAAACAGCTAAATGAAAGCAGATACAATGTGGAGAAAATGACACCGTTGACACCGTCCTTAGCAACAAAGCCCACAGTTTCTACACCAAAATATTGTTTCCAGTGATTCTGATTCAAGCGAATCGATGGCATACGGAAACTTTTCCCTAATTTAAGTTGCCAGATTTGAGCTGTCCAACAGGAAAACTTCCACACCGACACTTTGTGATGGTCAAAAGGCCCGAGGAGGAAAAGTTTTCCTTTCACCACTGGCCTAATTTTCTCCCTGATTCGCACTTAACATGTGCAGCCAGTTGCAAGAATATGTGTTTTTCTGTGTGTGTGTTGTGTTTGGGGCAGTTTCATCCAGGCCCCCATAAGAGTCCCTAATGACCAATTTACATAATTAACATGCTGAGGCATGGCAGGCTGCCTCCGCCTCCGTGACACACACACACACACACACACACTCGGAGGGTTCAGTTGGTTGTGATGTTGACTCAAAGCCAAAAATCTCTCTCTTTCCTTTCTCGGCTTTTATTCGTCTGAATTCCTTCTTTCGCTCTCGTCGTCGATATTCTCATTACGGACTCTGTGTTCTGTCTTTGTGTCTGAATGTTCTCGCTGCTGGAAGAACTCGAACGTGATGTCAGTCGAGGGATCAGATTCGAAATGATAAAAACAGGAACACAGACAATAAAAAAAACATAAGTAAAGTCCATGTAAAGTCAATTCTGAGATTTCTTTCCAAACACATTAAATATGTTGGAAAACAGTTGCTGAAAACACGTGAAAAGACTTTGAACGATATATTACTGAAATGTGGAGTTAGAGTTTTTCACCAGTTTTCAGGATTTTGTGGGCGGTCCTTAAAGGGTGGCTCGATGACACGCTGAGGCCACCCTGAGCAGAGAGATAGAGATGAATTCATCTCAGCTCAGAGTGTTTCAAAGTTAGTCATGTTCATTTTCTGAACTCATCTGACACGTTTCAGGCGCTTCAAAATGGCCGCTTGACTGCTCCCACGAGTGGGCGTGGCTTCAGCGCCTTCAGAGGACACGCCCCCCACAGTCCTGGAGCTGAGAATTCATTTTTACCTGATTTTGACACCTGATTTCATAAACCTGTCGATATTTTTAATCATTTAAATTTGGCTGTTGCCAAAAGGCTGTTTTTTCCATTTATTTGAACGGGGCTAGTGTGTCTTCTCTGCGGCAGCCAATCAGACGCACAGACCGGTCAAACCTCCACAGTCAGCCTGAAATCTAAACTCTGATACTCTACCTGTTGTGTTCAGGCATCATGTACCAGCTTCTACATCTGTCTGACTTGTATTGTACGCTGTAAATAAAGAGACATGAACAAGTTTGACTTGGCTTGTGCCTGATGGTTTGAGAGAGGTCGAGCGACGTAGACAGTGAATGAGAGCGAGAGAGCGCCGGCATCGATAAAGTCGGTGAATCAGCATAATAAAAAGTTATTTTCTGATTGTTTCACAGCGGTTATGTTCAGTACAAAAAGACACACCGCTGCACAACCCTGCAGCCCAACGCATCACGAAGCTGTCCATCGAACGCCTCCTTCTCTGCAGTGTTAGGTTCGGTAGAAAGAAAGTAGCTCCTACATTAAAATTGGATCATCTTCAACGTGTGCTGCTGATGATCAACCACTTCAGGTGGATTTTGAATCCGTACATGAGCTTCTTAACATTTTGTATTTCATCGTCGAGGATTCCTCACAGCACCGAGTTAATGCTGTTGTAATCAAACAGCTGCAGCATTTGTTTTTCCAACATGTGATTAAATATGCAATTAGCGGTGATTACATTTGTGATTAATTGAGATAGTTGTGAACAACAAATACGAGCTACCAAGAACGTGATCATTTACGGTTTAAACGCTCCTTCATCTTCCAAACAGCCAGAAAAAAACTGGAGCAGCAGAAATGGAAACTCAGGCTGCTGAAATCAAGTTCTACGTATTTATTTTTCCTCTGGAAGCCATATTTATTTTCCTCTGCCCGGCCGTAGATCGGTCTGATTGGGTTTGAGTAAATATCATTTTTCATAACTAATCCTTAAGATGGATTCAGCCTTTCGCAGTGTGGGGTGGATTAATATGTCCTGTCCATCTAATCCTGTTTGATTTAGTCTGCTTGGCACGCTGGTATTAAAACATGCACAGAGCAAAGTTGATGGGAAGAGGGTGTATGTGTGCCTGATTATCATTTTATTTTTTTACACTTTAATGGGACCTCGCGGCTCCCAGTCAAACACCAGTTAACTGAAGTTTATTCACAAGTTTCCAGGACGATGTTGGACAGACTCTCCAAAGTTTTGTGGTACTTTATAGGAACGCTTGTCGTACTTTTGGTAGTTTTTGTGGTAACTGACAACACTTTGTTATATTTAAGAGCGTGGACGCTTTGATTGACAGGTGGGTGTCGTTACAGGTGGCTTGTTTGAGGAACCAGGCGTCATTGAGCCCGCCAATGATCGCCGTCTTTACTGACTGTTAGATTACCCGGCAGAGGAAGAAGCAGGATTGGCAAGATGGTGGCCACCAGAGCCACCATGCTCTTGTTGTCAATGATTTTTAACTATTTATGCCCTCTAGTGGCCAAAAAATTGTTGATGCAGGACGGGTGAAAACATTTTTTAAAAGCTGAAATCCGACTGAGTTATCTGCATGTGTAAACTTATAAAATATCATATTCATACAAGGTAATGCTAAATGTTTATCCATAAAAGTTATGACAACCATTACCGCTCTAATACCTCAATCAAACTCCTATAATTTATCTCCCGCGCCATCAAATCTACTGCTTCGACTCCATTTTGTTCCCCCTCGCTGTCACTAACTGTCTAACTGCTGCTCTCGGATCATAATTTCCTCTGATTGATGGTTTATAAAGAGGGAAACGAGATCGAGGCTCCGCCAATACAAATACAATTTAACGTGAGGACAAAAAAAAAAAAAAAGACAGGATGCTAATTCAGCTGGGGAAGACTATGAGGGTGTGTATTGACTCTCACAGTGAGGGGTGTGTCCGGTGTTGTGTTTCCAATCCTGAAGTCTGAATAGAGAGTCCGAGAACACACTCGACTGCCTTAATGAGGCACTCAGTGCTGTGTGTGTGTCAACACACTGAACCCTGAGCTTTATGAGCGAGGGAGGGCGAAGAAAGACGACGAAAGTAAGAAAGAGTGCTGAAAGACGGACAAGAATCCCTGCAGTTCCTCCTCCCTCCTTGCCCTCTTTTATTCTTCCTCTCTCGCCCGGACAAACATGTTCCCCCTCGTCGTCGTCCTCCTCCTCTTCATCATCCCACCCCTCCTTTTTCAGCTGCCCTCTTTATCTTTCTTCTTCCTCCTCATCTTTCTCCCCACTGAAACACAAAACCCTTGTAATCCTCCTGATCCAGGCCGGTCCGGAGGGGAAGGGAAGAGACGCAAGCGAGAGGGCTGAGGGAAAAGAGTGGAGGAGGAGGACGAGGGGAAAGTGAATGAGGAAGAGGACAAAATATATCATGATAATCCGAGAAAATATCCCGGATAGTGATGATAATAAAGTCACACAAAAACCTACAAATCTCCATCAGGAAACAGCCACAAACCCTCTGTTTTGTCTGAAAGCTGAAATAAATAAATGGTTGAAGGTTTGGTTGGTTTGAGGACTGTAATGGTTAGAGAAACATTGTGGTTTGGATTCTTTCTTGAGGTCTGGGGAGCTTCGTCGTCATGGTTTCAATAATAAACGCGTGGTTAAGGTTCGGAAACAGCTGAGGTCATTTTTAAGGAAGTAACCAGCGTTGACGGTCAGTCAGAAACAGGAAGGTAACAGCGCATTAAACTGTTTGGTTGACTCACGAGTCATCCACCCACGTGACTTTATCGCTCTTTGATAGACTTCCCGGTGTGCCCGATGGGACCTTATTTCGGAAATATGTAAGGTAGTCAACGCAAATCCTGTTTGAACGGTGCCATGGATTACATGTATCATATTTGCCATTATTAAAGACAATTTTGCAAGCCAACAAAGTCACAATCTGTCGTGAAGATGGTAAAGTTTCCTCTCAGTGATCCAACGCAACCCCAGCATTGCTATAACCTCGGCACGTTTTCACAAAGTTTCACAAAAAAAGTTGTACAAGAGGTGAAAATCAGCGCTGAAGCTATTCCAAAGCAGAGTTAGCAAGTCATGACGTTACGTTGAAGATTTTGGGTGTTTAGTTTTGCTAATTATGTACTTGCCGTCTTATACTTCAACAATTTCACGACAAACTGCAACTTTCTTGACCTCCAAATGACCTTTTAAATTGACAAATACATGTTTAATTCATGGCACAGTGCCAACAGGATCTCTCACCATCGACTACTGTACGTATTGTGTTTGTAGTCCACCGTGCTTTGCCTCTCTATAACGTGACTTTGGAGGGATTCGTCGTTGTTTTGAGTTGATACAACGATTATTTGTCATTTTTCTTGGGAGGACTGTCTAAAAACTTTTGGCTTGACCGCCCAAGTATTAAAGCTTTTATACTAAAAATGTAGGTGTAATTCTTTATCCAGGTTTTAAGTCAAAGTTCAACTAAAAAGAACCAATGCAATGTCAATGTAGAGAAGAATGGACGAGTCAACTCTACGATCTTCTCAGGACTTCCTGCACGTATCGCGTAAAAACCACCGTCAGGCTTTTACTGTGAAGCAGCTTCAGCTTCTTGTAGCACCGTCACTGAGCTCATTCATGGATGAGCTGCACACATCAAAGGCAGGAATGGCACAAGACAGAACAGATAATCTCAATGTAAGATTTCCCTTTAAGGATAAAGTTCTGTAGGTAGAAGATCCAAGAAAAGTATGTTTTTCGACCCAAGTTTCAGCCTCGACGCTGCGTTTTACATCACAAGCCACCACTTTGAGATTTAGGGAAATGTAACCAGGGGCCACGGTGATGATGGAAGCAGAGCGGTCAGATGCGTCATTACTCAGAGTTTCATCAGAAAGTAATATAACTGAACTGCTGATAGCGACTGACACATCTTAGGATTCACGAGCACCTGTAGCCAGAGGGAAGAGTTTCCATCCTGAGCCGTGAACTCTACTACGATCTGTCAAAGCAAACTCAGCTTTAAGAGCAGTTCAAGCCTCTTATGCAACCGGCGACACACTGTTCATCTTTAATGGAGGTCCTGCCCAGAGAGATGAAACCGCCGATGAGCTGTGATTCAGACAGAAGTGCTGTGACGAGAACAAAGGCTCTTCTTCCCCTCTGCGAGGTTTGGTTTACATCAGAGGACGCCGAGAGAGTCTTTGAGCGGCGAGTCGCCGCGAATGAAGTCCTCCTACTTTGCAATTTATTTCAGGGGGGAAGTGGACGGGTATTTGGCGGCAGACAAAAACCCATCAGAGCGTAGCTATCAGGTGGCTTCAGGACACACAGAGTCATCTACTCGCCTGCTGATAATAAGAGTCTGTTAGCGCTCCCTTTCTCAATCCAATCTCGACGTGATTTAAAGGCAGCAAAGCGTCTCGGGCGACTAAAACTATTTACATCACATTTTCTGCTGCTTTCACTGCCGCTGCCTGTTCAGAGCCGTGTTGGTGTGTTTTTTTGTTTTTTTACACAGACGAGCAGTCACCTCCAGGCTCCAGAGCTCTGCTAGCAGACTGATTTCAACACCAACATCTCTCTGAGAATAAACGTTCTCCTGGTAGAGGAGAGCAAATCACATTTTTGGCAGTCTTTACGAGTGAAAACATTTTTAAAAAGGGCACCATCTATCAGCTGATTGGCTTGTTTGTTTTACAAACTGTAACTGGAGTCACTGACCGATGATCCATTCAAATATTCCCTGCAGAAAGGTTGTGGCTGACCCCCGACCACTGCAAACATAAACTCTTTGAAACACTCCACTTCAGATGCTTTGGTCCATCTAGACCAAAACTGCCCGCCACAACAACAGTTTCTTCCCGTCTGCAGCCGGCCTCATCAGAAAGGCCTGAAAACCCGACTGACACTTTTAGTCAGAGGAACGATGAATCCTTCAGGTGGTTGTTGCCTCTGTTTCCACTGCAGACCCACAAAGATTAGACAAACTAGTCCGCTAACATGAGAATCATGTCATACACTTTCTTCTGTAACTTCACGTTGATGTGTCGAGGCACAATGAACCAAAACAAACCGGCTTGTTTGTAGCTAAGACTCAGAGATGTTCAGTCCTGTAGGTTCATGTACTTTCCCAGGAACTCTTTTTAGATCCTGGTCCATGTCGTGGAAATGCACTAAGTTCCTCCAAAGGTTCCTAGTTGCCGAAGATAATTCCTGCAGCAGAAATATGGTTAAAAAAAGAGTCTCCACATCCAATCTGACGTCATATTAATGCACATTTTTGCAAATCTCTAATCCACTGTGAACACTTTTAGGTAATATTTGCACATTTCATCCGCTTTATTTAAGAAGATATTTATATTTTACACATTTTGATTGTAAATTTCCAAATTTATTCACGACTGTTGACCTTTGCCGCAATCGTTTTCTTCATTTTGATCGTTTTGTCAAATTCCTTTTCTGTGAAAATCTGCTTGGCCATGAAGCTGATTCCGATTCTGATATTTCACCATCACATCACATCAGTGAACTTCCAAGCCAAAACTCATACACAGAACAAGAACAGCAGCCCAAGAATTTACGATGAAAACGCAACAATTTAAGTGCGTTGAAGAGCTTTAACGGGCTCGAGTTAGTCGTAAAAGATGTTTTAAGACTTTCTCACGACCAACAAACACCCTGATGAACAAAACATAAGTCGCTTTGACTCGCACGACGCCGCAAAATTAAAGAAGGGCGGAGAAAAATAACAAAATTTGACGAGGATGCCGTCACAGCAGGAGAGTAGAGTAGTAGTTTGATCCGAAATGATGACAGTGAATGATTCAAGAGATCAAAAATGATCCAGGAGATTAAAAATCCAGCCTGTAGCAAAGACGTGGGTGAAGAGGGGAGATGCTCTTTAGAAAACAGTTTCATTATCTGACTCAATCCTTCCTGAAGCTTTTGGAAAATGTTTGAATAGCTGAAAAGACGAAGTGCACTCTTGTTCACACACACACACACACACACACACACACGCTCTGAGGGAAGATAATCTTTAGAGAATAATTTTATTCTTCCATTAAATCCTCACAGATGCTCCCGAAGAATATCTGAATGAGGAGCGCACGCTGAAGGCATTCACGCTTCCAGATGAAAAACGAAACACTCATTTGTTACGGGCCACGGCCTCGTCACACACACACACACACACACACACACACACACAATACACGAGTTGAAGTCATGAACACACACGCACGCAGGAGTTAGGAAGTCGTCTGAAAGGACGAGCGCGGCAGCTCTGACAGAAAGACGTTTGTGTTTGTAATTATCCTGAAGCTTTTCATGTCACTTCACTTGATTTGTCTATGCTCTTTCATTACATGGCTGTGTGTGTGTGTTACTGTGTGTCTAAGTGTGTCTGAGTGTGTGTGTGTGTGTGTGTGTGTGTGTGTGTGACATCCTAGTTCATTAATTTTGACGGTGCTGTATAAACTTTAAATCTTCACGGCTCCCGTGTGGCTCAAATTGCCTCCATGCAGATCAAACCAAGACTGCCACTGTACCGCCACATACAAACACTAAAATATAAATATTTAGGGTTCCAACTAACTATTGCTGATCAGTCAGTTCATTTTCAACTGATTACATGTTTGATCTATAAATGTCAAAAAAAGACTTCAACACGACGTCCAACAAACAGTTCGTCCGTCGTTTCGCCTCTAAAATCTGTCGTCACGTTAAAATGAGGATACTGTTCAAATCTTAAACGTGATCGTGACTTTAAAAGCCGAATCAGTCGACGACGTCTCATGTAACGCCTCACGCCGCCAGACAGACAGACAAAGGTCAAACAATCTCTAACGCCTAACGAGCTAATTAACAACCTGTCAATCAAACATCAAAGGAGACACCCAGGAGAGAGGAAGTCCAACCCCCGTGACCACAAACAGACCGGCTACAGATAACGTGCTGTGCACTAACTTAATTAAATCCCAGAGGAATAATAATAATAATAATAATAGTATAATGAGATGAAATGACCAGAATTTATGAGCAGAGCCTTGCTGAACGTTGAGTCATCTCTCTGACATTTGAAATCTGAGGTCAACTGAGCTCACGGGGCTTCTGTAAGAACATAGTTTTTGGTTTTCTGATGCAGAATTTTAAAAGTGAAAAACACTGAAATTTGTTCTATAATGAGCCAAAGTTTGGATTATATATGCTGCAGTTAAAAAACATGAAGTCAGCCTCGTAGGTCAACTCAAAGTCTTGAGCGAACAATGTTCGTCAATGAGCGGTTCTGGTTCAGGTCGTTGATTAATGGATATTAAAAAAACCAAAAAAAAAACCAGAACCGACCCACAAACCGCCAACTTTTTGATTTATAGCAGCAGCAATGGTCATGACTGAACGCTGCGGAGCTCTCCAACGGGTTGATTCTGCTGCTGGGAGATGCTGGAAGATGTCCAGAGCGTCCACGGTACGACAGGAGTGGGACGACCACGGCTAAATTAAACAGATATAATGTTCTAAACATGTTTTTTATTGTTGAAAAGCAGCAAAATATTTAACCTTCCATTAAAGACATGAACTTTGTCCCTCACACACAAACGTGATGACTCATTCTGGACTGAAACAAGTTGTTGTGACTAAATAACAATTTTCATCTAAAGACGTTAATTAAAGGTTAAATCGAAGATGAACTCTGGATCAGCATCTACTCACTGGAAAGTTCACAAATCTTTCAGCCACACCTCATGGATTTCAACAGTTGAAGCTCACTTGTCACAAAAACACGTGAATTATTTATCCAACGTCAAGGTGAAGAATCAAGTTCAACATTTAAGCCAACATGAACAAAAATAAAAGGCAAATTTCAAGTGGATGAATCACAGACTTTTCAACCTCTCATGTATGAAACTTTAGTGGTCAGCAGGGAGGAATAAAAACAAACGACTGAAAGAAAACAGCTTTTTACCGTGATGTAATGAACCAAATGAATAAGGCTGCAACGAGAGTTACAAACTGATGAGTTGAACACGATTTGTGTCTCAACGCTCCAGAAAAATTCCAGCAAGTCGAACTTAGACGCGATTTCCGAGGTCAACTTTGTCAGTGACGCGTCCGAACAGAATGTGCTTTTAAAGTCAAAGTCTGTTAATCCAATGGAAATCTATTTTTAAAGACGCTCACGTGTCTTTAAGTCGTTTCTCTAAACGTGGATGTAACGCAACAAGAATGTCACAAAGATGTGTTTCTGTGCCAGGAAAGAGGACACTTGTCACCGACTGTATCACTATGAGTCAGTAAAACTCTGCAGATGGGAAAGACATTAAACCTAAACCTGTTGCACGCACACACACACACACACACGCATATACAGAGTCCATTTTGTAAGTCAGAAATGAAGAGAATAATAGAAAAAGAGGCTGTGGAGAGCAGTGAAGTAAGCTGTTAAAGTCATCAGAGGCAGGGAGGATCCCTGCTGTTGTCCATAAAAGCTTAAATGCAGCAGACAGCTTAGAGAGCCTGCTTCAGTACTTTCCCTCCTCCACCACCTCCTCTCTCTCCTCTCTCCTCCTCCTCCTCTTCACTTCTTCTCTCCGAGTCTGCCAGCGTTTCAGAGTTCATGTATAATAAAAATGAGCTGCAGGTATTCCTGATTCAGCTACTTCTGTGATCAAAAAGGAATCAAAAGGAAGCGAAACAGTCGAGTCTCGCCGGGTAACAACAAAGCGCCACTGTGCAGAGCGTGTGCACAAGACCACGGTAAATATATTCAATGACATACCAAAATATATATATATATATATATATATATATATATATATATATATATATATATATATATATATATATATATATATATATATAATCAATGACTCGAGGGCGACTATGGGCCGTGCAAAACTAAGAAAATGAGGAAGGAGAATCAGCAGTAAGCGAGCGCTGCATCCCAGACGGGGCCTGCATGATAAAAGCGATGATTAATAATATCTGAGTGATGGATTCCTGCAGGTCAAACATGAGCCAAGCGAACAGCGAAGAGCAGAACAAACAGTAAACACATCTGTAGCTCAGCGCTGTGTAACACCAGCAGATAATTCAGCCGCCGCATGTGATGATATTTTATGTTTTTCTCTGGAATAAACCGTGTGAGACAAAAAGAAACTGGCTGTGCTGGGAGAGTTTCTGCTCTTTTTTGCTACATTAACTCGACGGAAAAACACTTAAAGATGCTGAAATGTGTAAAGAGAAAAACAAAAACACTAATCGTATCTCAAAGTTAACAGGCGTTGTGTAAAACTACTAGAGAGATGCAAACTTTCGGTATTCGGAGTCTGGATAAATTGCCTGCTTGCCCAGCTCCTGTTCTGGCAAGACACTGGCTCCATGCCCCTACTGTCCTAGGCCCGAAAACCTTGCTCTGAGCTCACAGCCCAGCTAACAGGCTGAGCTAACAGCAGCTACAGTTGGCCGCAATCTACTTCACTGTCCATCAGGAAACTCTGAAGAATAATCCAGACTGCCAACGACTAAAAGTCAGTCCCAGATTTACTTCTTGCTCGCTCACTCTCTCTTTTTCCCTTCTTAGCTTCCTCTGCCAACATCCTCTTCACACTCTTCTCCTCTGCCATTATGTCGTCTGACGTCAGATTCCCTGTAAACCTCCTCTTCTTCTTCTTCCTCCACGTCCAAAATGCCTGCGGTACAAACACTCCCCCGGTGCTCCGAGCTAACAAACTGAGCTAACATTAGCTAACAGCAGCTACAGTTGTCAGCAGTTTACTTCACTGTCCATCAGGAAACTCTGTAAATCACAGAGAGTTGAGGCGGAGCAGCCGGAGGACATCAGAGGGAAAACCAGAAAACATTTCCTCCATAAAATATGATCCAGTTTCACCAAAATCAGTGAAATAGTTGGTGGTGTGTGACTTGTTGATGCTGGTTGTCATTTAAAGTAAGTTTTACTTGTTGGAAAATGCTACAGGAAGGCGAGCAGTTCAACATTGATTACCAAAAAGGGGGCAGTGCTGGCCTAAAGGCTAGAGAGGACCAGGAGGTCATCAGTTCTGGCATCTGGACTGGCAGCAAAGTTAAAGTAGTTCTTGACCCTGAGGTGCTTTTGAGACAAAGACTATATAAACCCCAAACTGCTCCGAGCAGGTACTCAGTGTTGAACTGGACATCTTCCAGGTGTGAACTGTGTGAGCAGAGCTTTCCTAAAGCCGAGGCTGAGACTGTACAGATTCTGGCAGATCGTTTGTCAGTTTGTGACACCTGATTAATCACCTGATCGATCGGTCCAATTTCCTTCATGGCTTCTGTCAAAAGACACTTGGACCATATTGTCTGCATCTTCCAGACATCTGCGGCTCTGTATTTTTCCTTCTTACTTTCCATTTATAATAGAATTTGTAGTAGCGGTGTTCGATGATAAATAGTCTATAGAAAATGACCATATTGGATTTCTGAATATTGCATTGCAAAGTCCACTTTTGTGGTCGGCGTCCTTGCAAACCCAAACCTCGCCCACGCGACAGAAGTTGTCCACCTTTTAGGCACGAGATCCTCGCTTCGCCTTGGCTGGTTGGCGCCTTCTACTGTTTGAAATAACCCCATTCTGTGTCACGTTAACGTCCATCTTTGTTTTTGTTGCCTTCATGCCAATTGCCGCCAAAATGACCAAAAATATTCCTGCGATGGGAAAACTTAAACAGCACGAACTTGGCATTGTCACTGGACAACACCGACTGAGGGTTGTTTTTGGTGAGAGCAGCCGCGTCATGGCCGGTCAGCTCTTCCATATCACTGACAAACTGTAGATAAAGATGGACGACGTGTCTCCACTTCCTCCACTGTACAAAAAAGTCCATATATCCCTGGAGACAGTCGTTGCCATCTTGCATTCGTGACGTCATTTGGAGTCTCTGCAGTAGCGATCGAAGTTTTTGTCCATACCGCTGGACGACTCAGTTGCGATTAAGTCAATCATGGCGTAAAAATTCACTTTTTATAGCATCAAATAACTAATTAAAACCAAACTTATCAGACAAATGAAGAGCGACCTAAAATGACTGAAACCATCGTTATTTGACCACATTTGATTTGGGGTTTGTGGCCAGCCACCAGGGAGCGATCCAGATGTTTTGGCTTCACTTTTGGGGAGCTGTCACGACGTCAATGATTGAAACATATCGTTTGAGTTACATCACGGCAACGGCTCGCTGTTCAAACATTGTTTTAATGTGCAGGAAAAAGCAAAGAACATCAAGAAGCTGCGTTCGTATCACGACAGTAAATCATGCCTAGTTAAACTGGACTGAGTGTGAACACAAATCAGGTGTTGGAACAGATTTTCTGAAGGAAACTTTGCAGCCGAGCACAAAATCACTCAGAAGAAACAAAACTTGAACCAGCTGTTCTCCTGACAAAGTCTTTAAAGAGAAGACGATCTGATAGCAACCAGCAGCTCCCATGGCGGGAAAACAGGAATTCCTACGGCATCTTCAAAAGCAGAAGTTACTAAACTAACACACGTCTGCAGAAGTTCACTGAACTGAACGATTAGCAGTGAAAAATGGAGGCAGACCAAACTCTGTCGTCGTCTCTGGGCTGATCCCAGAGCAGCTAAAAGAAAAAGAGTCTGAAGCTTTTCCACCATGTGAAGAGACAGAAGCCAGAGAAAGTCTGCCGGCCAACACACAAAAGAAAATACGAAGAAAACCACACGAGCATCCATTCACCCACGCCCTACACACACACACACACACACACACACACACACACACACACACACACACTGGCAGTGATCCTGAAACTATTCAATCACACCACACACACATAAACACACCACAGCACCAGTTGGCAGCTGATAAAAGTCCTCAACTCTCTCCTTCCTTCTTTCCTTTCTTGTTCCTTCTTTTTGTCTTTCTTTCCTTCTGTCCTTCGTTTGTTCCCTCCTTCCTGTCCTTCCTGACTTCTTTCCTCCCTTTCTCCCTCCTTTCTTTCCTTCCATCCTTCCTTCTGTTTCCCTTCTTTCCTTCTTTCCAACTTTCCTTTTGTTTGCTTCCTTCCATGTGTCCTTCCTTCTTCCTTTCCTCCCTTATTTCTTTCTCTCCATCCTTCCCTTTTTCCTTCCTTCCTTCTTCCTTTCCTCCCTTATTTCTTTCTCTCCATCCTTCCCTTTTTCCTTCCTTCCTTCCTTCTTCCTTTCCGCCTTTTTTCTTTCTCTCCATCCTTCCCTTTTTACTTCCTTCCTTCTTCCTTTCCTCCCTTATTTCTTTCTCTCCATCCTTCCCTTTTTCCTTCCTTCCTTCCTTCCTTCTTCCTTTCCTCCCTTATTTCTTTCTCTCCATCCTTCCTTTTACTTCCTTCCTTCTTCCTTTCCCCCTTTTTTCTTTCTCTCCATCCTTCCCTTTTTCCTTCCTTCCTTCCTTCCTTCTTCCTTTCCTCCCTTATTTCTTTCTCTCCATCCTTCCCTTTTTCCTTCCTTCTTTCCGCCCTTTTTTCTTTCTCTCCATCCTTCCCTTTTTCCTTCCTTCCTTCTTCCTTTCCTCCCTTATTTCTTTATCTCCATCCTTCCCTTTTTCCTTCCTTCCTTCCTTCTTCTTTCCTCCCTTTTTTCTTTCTCTCCATCCTTCCCTTTTTCCTTCCTTCTTCCTTTCCTCCCTTTTTCTTTCTTTCCATCATTCCTTTTTCCTTCCTTCTTTCCTTCCTTCTTCCTTTCCTCCCTTTTTTCTTTCTCTCCATCCTTCCCTTTTTCCTTCCTTCCTTCCTTCTTCCTTTCCTCCCTTGTTCCCTCTCTCTCTGTATCATTAGGGCTATGGATTAATGAGCTGATTATAGGCGCATATAATGACAAAGATGGACTCACACTGAGTTTTGGCAAGTCTAAGGAGATGTTCACCATCTGTGTGTTCATGTGTGTGTGTGCATGTGTGTGTTTGTTTGCATGTGTGTGTGTGTGTGTGTGTGTGCATGTGAAGACAAAAATGGAGTCCAGTCAAACCCACGCACCTCACATTTCATGCAGTGATACAGTTCTGGGATTAAATCCAAACACAACAGTCAGACTGCCAGACACACATGCACACACGCACACACACACGCACACACACACACACACACAGCAGCAGACATAGTGAGGTAAGTGATGAAGTGACGAAGAAGATGAACAGTGAAGTGAAAGGGAGACGACTTGATGAAAACTCTGTTCGATGTCGTGTCCGCGCTCTGAGCTGTGTTTACTGAAGCTCTGCTCATATTAATCATTCACCACACTTTGACTGATGTGGCTTCGAGAGGGTCAGTGTCGATATTTTCTGGACTGAATCTGCTGAGAGCTCGTGTTCCAACTGAGGCTCAATATTTTATAGAGCAAACTGTGTTTTTCAGTGAGTTCACGTCTCGTCGTTTCTGTCCGATGAAGTTGTTAAAAAATGTTTTTTTTTTTATTCAGCGATTTTACTCGAGAGTCGCTGCAGAGTTCAGAAACGAGACCGTGTGACACAAGTCGGGCAAGTCAAAGTCAAATATCACGTCCTGTCAAAGCAATCGCTGAGTCATTAAGAAAAGTTCAAGTCAGAACATACCACGACGTACTCAAGTCAAGTCCAGTCAAGTCAAATCAGTTACGAGAAGTAAGTAAATAACCCAAGTCAATCAAGACATGTCCATGTCGAGTCTCATGTCTTAAAAAAGTAAAAACAAGTCTCAAGTCAAGTTTCACATCCTTGAGAATTAGTTAGAGTCAAGTCAAGTCTTCACAAGCAAGACATATCTGAGCCCGAGTCGTTTCACTGCATCTGCTGAAATTGAACACTATGAGCGCTGTCTCTTTTCTTTTTTTGGTGTTCTACGAGTCAAGTCGCAGAGCAGTCAGGTTCCAATCAAATGTCGAGTCCTTATTTTTGTAACCGAAGTCTGACTAAAGTCTAAAATCACTGCAGCCCTGCTCGTTTATATTTAGGATTTTTGGGTTTAGTCTTAGGATTAGATTTCAGATTTCTACTCTAAGAGTTGTAATTACAGTTGAGGTTGGTGGATGAACGTAGACAAAGGAACATATCTGAGCTTACACACACACACACACACACACACACACACACATACATATATATATATATATAAACAAACTGCAGTTTGCACTATTTGTTCAGGAGGAATAAGACAATAATGCAAACGCTACTGCTGACGGAAATCAAAAGAATAAACCTGAGCTGAGCGGGACTTATCAGCCGTAGATGGTACACCTCAAATATGAGAAGGAGATGAATGATTTGACCCTGAGAAAATGATATCTTAAAACTCACCCACACACCCACACACACACACACACACACACAGCTTGTATTTGCTTTCATAAGATTTGAGAGAGTGACAAGGTACAAGGTCCCATGGAAGGCTGAGAAAATGGAGCAGTTTATGGGAACAAGAACTATTTAAAAAAAAAAACACACATCGAAGAACACAACAGCGGGGGAATTAGATATTGAGAACATGGAGGCAAGAAGGAAACAGTGATGGATGGAAGACAGAAGGGGAAGTGTAGAAAAAGACACACAAACTGTAAGAGACACACTTTAATGCGAGCTGGCAGACAGAAGCAGATCATAGAAACCAGTCATTCAGATCAGAAGACCGTTTATATCAACTGGACGGGTTTCATGTTGGTCCATGATGAATCTGTGAAGCAAAATATTTGGACTGAAACTGCAGACTATAACAGACATGTTAAAAGTTTAAACTATTTTAGAAATATTAAATGTTTTTTCTGCTAAAAAACAAAAAAAATTGGATTGATTCGCTGCACAAAAACAGTGTTTCCTCATTTGGGTTCATGAGCTGAGAATAACAGACGCCTTAAATGGCCAAAAGACCCTGCAGCCGGTCTGCAGGCAGCAACAGACCACAAGGTATGACAGACATTACGGTGGTAGGTTAATCTGTGCATACTTCATCATCCTGTGTGTGCTTGGAAGAAGTCTTTAAATGCTCTGAAAGGTCCAAACAAGACAAAAAAACAAAAGACTCAAATGGAGTCGAATGTGTCACTCAGCATTACGGCAGTTTAATGTCTCTGCACATCAAGAGTAGATAATAATGTAAAGAAAGGACCATCAGTGATTGTTACGTGCCTGGCCGCAAGAGGTGTGTTTGTGTCTCTCCTCCCCTTCCTGTGTTTTTTTACTAGGTGATTGCAGTAGAGATACTTCTCACCTGGGAAGGCAGGCTGCTGCCGATCATTGGCTCCCAACCCACCAGCTGGCCTATGGTGAAGGAGAAGGCTTCTTAAAATGGAGGATGTTGTCGGCCTTCTCCTCTTGCTCCTTTTTTTCATTTGTGCTTATGCTGCCTTTGGGTATTTTTGTGAAACCTTACAGAGTTGTTAGAGGTGGTGGAGGTTGTTTGTTCCTTGGGACTAGGTAAGTTGGGGTACCCTATACACTACACACACGTAGGCATTTTGTTTGTTACCTCACTAGGATTATTGGTTGTGCCACCCTTGTACTGTTTTGAGAAGTTCTTTTGTTAGTTAGCCAGTTAGGCATTTTTTTGTGTTTCTTTTCTTTAGCACCAGAGAAGTCAGTCCTACTTTTGTTCTATTAATTTCACTTTTTTTGGCACAATCACTTTGTCCCATCCTACCCCACCTGAGTATCTTTTTGTTTGTTATAAATAAACCGTTTCTTTTTTTCACTACCACCGAGACCTTATTGATTTTATGATTGTCATGTTATTGTCTGACTAGCTTAGCTCTAGTGGACGTAACACAATTGGGGGCTCGTCCGGGATATCTTTTTTCTGAGCTGTGACAATCAAAATTGATGAGTCGATGTGGTTGTGGAATTGAGAGTGAGCATGAGCTTTAATTTGCAGGACTTTATTGATGATCCCAGTTTTGAAAAACTTGATTCATGTCGCAAGGATGACTTGTTGTCTATTGCAGCACACTTTGATATTACTGTACAGAAGTATGGTGTTAAAAAGGAAATCAAAAATAAAGTCCTAGAGAAGCTAATAGAATTACAGGTCTTTACGGACCCTGTTGACTCTGTTCAGTCAGGGGCTGAGGTTCCTCCAGAGGGAGTTTCTGTGGCTAGACCGAGTGCTTCCTCTGTTCTAGATGATGAAGGGGGACAGCAGGTTGCACAGGCCACACCTCAGGGTGATAAGACTGTCCATGAGGGTCCTCCGCAACATTGCCTCGTTTTGAACCTTTCTCCCAGAGAGTCATGGGTTTAGTGGCGATGCCAAGTTGAGGGTCTTTAGCCCGTCTTCAGCTAGAGCGCAGGAAAAGGAGAGCGTCGTAGAGCAGATTATGACCTTAAATTACAGGTTCGCAGGTTAGAGATAGAGGCTGAGAAGGAAATAAAGTTACGGCAGCTTGAAGTGGAGGCCATGAGAATTTCTGCGCAGATGATGGCCCACACGTCTGAGAGATTGCCACCTTCACAAACAATTTTCCACAAACAAAGTTTTGATGTGAGTAAAAATATTGCTCTGGTGCCAACGTTTGAGAAACAGAGGTTGACTCTTATTTCAGTGCATTCGAAAGAATAGCAACTGCGCTAGAATGGCCAAGGACATGTGGCCTATCCTTCTTCAATGCAAACTGGTTGGTAAAGCACAAGA
This sequence comes from Miichthys miiuy, assembly GCA_036365135.1. NCBI lineage: Eukaryota > Metazoa > Chordata > Actinopteri > Sciaenidae > Miichthys > Miichthys miiuy. Next base: position 41,139 of record CM071604.1, on the reverse strand, counting down.
GGTTGTGTCGTCTCTTTCCTTAGAGAATAGTTTGAAATATGATGTGCTGAAAGATTCGATTTGCGTGCCTATGAGCTTGTGCCAGAGGCTTACAGGCAGAAATTTAGAAATCATAAAAGTTAAGTGGTCAAACCTTCGTTGAATTTGCACGAGAGAAGGGGTTCTTTTGACAAATGGTGCAGTGCTAATGATGTGAACAGTTTTGAATCCCTTCGTGAGCTTATGTTGTTAGAAGACTTTAAGAAGGCTTTGCCTGAGAAGATGGTGATTTTCTTAAATGAACAAAAGGTGACTACCCTGTCGAAAGCAGCTGTCTTGGCTGATGAGTTTGTTTTAACGCATAAAAATGTGTTCATGTCTTCTTCCCGCCTGACAGACTCTCAGTGTCTCGCCATGTGAGGCCTGAATCTGGCCACACTCCTTTGAAAAGGCTAAAGGACCACCACACCCCCACGTGACTCTCGTGAATGCTTCTACTGTCATAAGAAGGGTCATGTCATCGCTGATTGTCTTTCTCAAGGCGTAAACAACAGTTTCCTTCCAGCTCATCACAACCGAAAGGCATGGGTCTGATTAAGACTGTTTCCCTTCCAGACACTGAAATGTCACATGATGTTGAAGGTGATGAACCTGATCCCTGTTTTAAACCCTTCATTTCAGAGGGCTTTGTTTCACTAACTGGGGATCCAAAGGTCAACAGTCAGTAACCATCCTAAGGGATTCAGGAAGCTCCCAGTCCCTTATTCTAGAGGGTATCCTACCTTTAACATCTGAATCGTCGTGTCACTCAAGTGCAGTTGTTCAGGGTGTCGGAATGGGTTTTGTACTGGCTCCTCTGCACAAAGTTCTTCTTCAGTCTCCTGGTCAGTGGATTATTTAAAGTGGCTGTTCTTCCTGCCTTGCCCATTAATGGTATTGATTTCATTCTTGGCAACGACATAGCTGGAGACAAGGTTGTGCGGCTCCAGAAGTAGTGGACAGACCCGATCTGAACCTCGAGTCTGACAGCACAACCCAGAAACCGATATTTTTCCTGCTTGTGTGATAACCAGAGCCCAGTCAAAGAAATACGGTCTTGACTTATCTGACTCTTTTATGGTTATTGAGCAGGATCCTGATGCTGTGATAGCTGAGTCTGAAAGTCGGGTAAAGGTCAAACCTGTTGATGCTGCAACGTCCTCTCCCAGTCCGGAGGTTATAAATCTGCCAGCCACCAGAGAGGAATTCATTGCAGCACAGCAAGGTGATAGCACACTTTCCAAATGTCATTCTTCTGTTCTCAGCCATGTGGAACCCAAGATGACGAAAGCGGCTTATGTTTATGATGATGGTCTGTTGATGCGTCGCTGGGTTAGTGACGCTTCGGAAGAAGATGCAAACTGGGGTGCAATATACCAGGTCGTTGTGCCTATGGCTTATCGTTCGCAGGTGCTGTCCTTAGCTCATGACCACCCGTGGTCAGGACATATGGGTGACCAAACCTATAACAGAGTCCTTAAACATTTCTTTGGCCAGGACTCAAATCTGATGTTGTTCATCATTGTCGACTTGTCATCTGTGTCAGGTTACTGGAAAACCGAACCAAATTATTCCTCCTGACCTCTTTGCCCCATTCCAGTAATGGGGCAGCCGCTTGAAAAAGTCATTGTTGATTGTGTTGGACCATTGCCCAAGACTAAGGCCGAAATCAGTTTCTCCTAACAGTGATGTGTGCTTCCACCAGGTTCCCAGAGGCCATCCCACTCCGGAAAATAACGGCTCCAGTTGTCACCAAGGCTTTGGTAAAATTTTTCACAGTGTTTGGTCTGCCCAAAGTAGTTCAATCAGATCAAGGCACCAATTTCAAGTCCAAGGTGTTTGCTCAGGTGCTTAAAACTCTAGGCATTGACCATGTAACATCTAGTCCATACCATCCTGAAAGCCAGGGGCACTTGAAAGGTTTCACCAGACCATGAAGTCCATGTTGCGCAAGCACTGCCATGAGTCTCAGAAGGATTGGGATGAGGGTGTCCCATTTGTTTTGTTTGCCGCACGTGAGGCTGTACAGGAGTCACTAGGTTTCAGTCCCGCTGAGCTAGTGTTCGGACATGAGGTCCGGGGTCCTTTAAAGGTCCTTAAAGAGCAGCTGGTCACACCAGAGAAAGGAGTCACAAATATTCCAGATTATGTTGTCAAGCTCAAGGATCGCCTCCAGCTAGCCTGCTCATTGGCTAGAGATGCCCTGACGTCTTCCCAGGTGAAGATGAAGAAACATTTTGATCAAAGAGCAAGGGCCCACTCATTTCAGCCAGGTGACAAAGTTCTGATCCTCTTGCCTGTTACTGGCTCTGCTCTCTCAAATAAATTTTCTGGTCCTTATGTTGTGGAGAAAAACTAAGTGACACAAATTATGTCATCAAAACCCTGACCGCAGGCGGCAGTCCAGAAGGTGTCATGTGAACATGATGAAACGGTACTGCTCCCGAAATACTCAGAATAGGTCACCCACAGATCAAGATGTGCAGACTGCTGTCTCACCTATGGCTTCCATCTCAAAGGTGAGCACTCTTGATGAAGATGAGTTGGTGATGCATACTGCTACACCACAGGGGCAAGACTGAGTAATACTGAGGTATTGTCTGATTTGTCCCACTACTTGTCTCATCTCTCTGATGACCAGCGTTGCGATGTTGAGAAACTCATCTGTGACTTCCCTGTTTTGTTCCATGACATTCCCTCTCAAACTTCCGTTATCGCTCATGACATTGTTCTGACAAACCCAGTACCGATAAAACAGCATGCATACCGGGTTAATCCCGCTAAGAGGGAGATCATGAAGAAAGAGGTTGACTATCTTCTCCAGAATGGATTTGCCATCCAGAGTTCCAGTCCGTGGAGTTCCCTTGCCTTCTGGATACAAAGTCTGATGGGAGTCCAAGATTCTGTACTGACTTCCGCAAGGTAAATGCTGTAACTGTTCCTGATGCACATCCATTACCTCTTATTGATGACTGCATTGACGAGATCGGTCCAGCACACTTTGTCAGTAAACTCGACATGTTAAAGGATACTGGCAGGTTCCTTTAACTGCACGTGCCTCTGAGATTTCAGCTTTTGTGACCCCTGACAGTTTCCTCCAGTACACTGTAATGCCTTTCGGTCTGTGCAACGCACCTGCTACTTTTCAGAGGCTAGTTGGTAAAGTACTTGGAGATGTTTCACACTGCAGAGCATACCTTGACGACATTGTTGTATATTCAGATGACTGGCTTAGTCACATAACTACACTGAGGGAAGTTTTCACCCGCCTGTCCAGTGCCTCTCTTACACTCAACCTCGCCAAATGTGAATTTGGAAAAGGCACTGTGCTTTATCTTGGTCAGCAGGTTGGCCGGGACAGGTGCGTCCTGTGGATGCAAAGATCTCTGCCATTACAGCGTCCCCGTACCTACCACCAGGAGAGAGTTGCGCCGTTTCCTTGGGATGGCTGGCTACTACCGCCGGTTCTGCAGAAACTTCTCCTCTGTAGCTGCTCCGCTGACTGCCTTAACCAGTCCCTCAAAACCATTCAGTTGGTCCAGTGAGTGTCAACAGTCTTTTGAGAGTCTGAAAAGTCTACTGTGTTGCACTCCTGTTCTGTCTGCACCGGATTCTCTTTGCCCTTCCAGCTTGAAGTTGATGCCAGTGCAATTGGTGCTGGGGCTGTTCTGCTGCAAGAGGACCACCAGGGCATTTCTCATCCTGTGAGTTACTTTTCACGAAAGTTCAACAAACATCAACTCAACTATTCTACTATCGAAAGGAAGCTCTTGCACTGCTATTTGCCCTGCAACATTTTGAAGTATATCTCGGTCCAGTGTGAAGCCTATTCAGGTTTTCACAGATCATAATCCTCTTGTGTTTCTCCAGGATGCAAAATCATAACCAACGTCTGATGCGTTGGTCCTTAATCGCTCAGAACTACAACCTCACTATCTGTCATAAAAAGGGATCTGAGAATGTCCTGGCTGATGCCTTGTCACGTGCGCTGTAGTTGTATGTTGTTGTAGTTGTATGGCGGTGAACATGCCTGATTTTGTCTGATCTTGGAAGCTAAGCAGGCTAGGCTGGATAGAGTTTGGATGGGAGACTGCCTGGGAGTACCAGTTACTATAAGCTTAGTTCCAAACATTATGTTTGGACTTATATGGGTGGGGGTGTTACGTGCCTGGCCGCAAGAGGTGTGTTTTGTGTCTCTCCTCCCCTTCCTGTGTTTTTTTACTAGGTGATTGCAGTAGAGATACTTCTCACCTGGGAAGGCAGGCTGCTGCCGATCATTGGCTCCCAACCCACCAGCTGGCCTATGGTGAAGGAGAAGGCTTCTTAAAATGGAGGATGTTGTCGGCCTTCTCCTCTTGCTCTTTTTTTCATTTGTGCTTATGCTGCCTTTGGGTATTTTTGTGAAACCTACAGAGTTGTTAGAGGTGGTGGGAGGTTGTTTGTTCCTTGGGACTAGGTAAGTTGGGGTACCCTATACACTACACACACGTAGGCATTTTGTTTGTTACCTCACTAGGATTATTGGTTGTGCCACCCTTGTACTGTTTTGAGAAGTTCTTTTGTTAGTTAGCCAGTTAGGCATTTTTTGTGTTTTTCTTTAGCACCAGAGAAGTCAGTCCTACTTTTGTTCTATTAATTTCACTTTTTGGCACAATCACTTTGTCCCATCCTACCCCACCTGAGTATCTTTTGTTTGTTATAAATAAACCGTTTCTTTTTCACTACCACCGAGACCTTATTGATTTTATGATTGTCATGTTATTGTCTGACTAGCTTAGCTCTAGTGGACGTAACAGTGATGCTAAAGAAAGCCAAATGACTTCTTTCACAATGGAGCTGCCTGGCGTATAAACATTTAAATACAATCAGCAACACCCCAGAATGAACTTCAACAACTTAAGTGCAGAAATACTGTAGCCTCCATTCACTAATATATCATCTCTTAAAGCAACATTTCTCTGATAAACTAACAGATTTTAAATCCTGTTGATCCGCACTGACCTGTGATCAGCTGAACGGTGTCTCTGTCATACGTACGTCTGTTCTCACACTATGTAACTTTGGGCCCGGTCGGGAGAAGTAAGCTAAGTCACACACCACCAACTATTTCACTGATTTTGGTGAAACTGGATCATATTTTATGGAGAAAATGTTTTCTGGTTTTCCCTCCGATGTCCTCCGGCTGCTGTAGCTGCTGTTAGCTAAGCTGATGGCAGAGGCGAAAAGACCAAAGAGGACGTTAACGGAGGAAGGAAGCTAAGAAGAGAAAATGGGAGAGGGAGCGAGCTAGAAGCTGCCGGACAAGAGAAAATCTTTTAGTCGTTAGCGAGAACATGGTGAAATAAAAGGCTGAAAGACAGACGCATCTGAAACTGGAGGTGCTAAATCGCAAAAAGACTTGTGATGGAACAGTAAATATCTCATACTGTTCAGCAAAATATTCTTCAAACAGAAACTTTCATCTAAAACTGAAGTGGCGATACCAAAGTTTCAAAAAACATGAAATGTCAGGCTCAGTTTTGGTGAAATGTGTCCAAAAATGATTCATATCAATATCCAGAATGTTTCCAAGCTACTAACCAAGCTAACAACAGTTTAATAATGTGGCTTGCCCTGCAGACTTCAAGGTGATGACATGGTTTTCCCACACCCTGCAGCAATGATGTACTGTGGCACTATGTACCAAACTACATCAAAGCCGGGTGTGGTCACGAGCCCGACAGACCAAACTTGGACCACACCCAGCTGGGATGTTGGGTGTGGTCAGACTTCTACCATTCAAACTCATAGAAGACAATGAAGCTATTTATCCTCCTATCGTCTTCTGTGGACGCTCCTTATGTGGAAACAAAAGATGAAAGTATAATAACTGTCAGCATGAAAATATAAAGAAAAGCTAATAAAACGCTACGAATGTTGGCAAAACAAATGGTTTCTATTGGCGGTTGGTTAAAAAATGTCAATATAATCATCCAATAAAAGGCAGTTTGTGTTATGATTAAACTATAGCGCATAGACCTGGATACTGTTTCAAAATTATGATACCAGTGCCCTTAAAGTCATACTTCATTAGATACTTGGTGTCTAATGAGCCATTGGCCTTGTGAACATGGTGCATCTGAAGTTTCCTCCATGCTCGATGAGCCGATTTATCACGTGACTTGAATTTTCTATTCTGGCATGCCACGTATGGGCGTCAAGCAAATGTCCGGAGGTCACTATAGGGATAGTGTTAAATCTTAGGTTGTTATGGCTGATGACCAATCATAGACCCAGAGTGGACAGCTTCTTCAGACTTAAGGCGCCATCATGTCATGACAAGCGTATTGATAAATCCTCCATTCTCCTTGATCGAGCTATGATGGCTTGGTGGCATCCAGTTTGGCTACCACCCAGCCTGGCTACCACCCAGCCCCAGTTAGTTTTACTGTGTTGGTGCTTGTAGGGGCAACTTTTGGAACTCCATAGCCAAAATGGCTGCCACCAAGCCAACAAGGAGAGGCTGTAACGGTAAAAGACACAATCAAAATTCAATCACCCTGTTCTCAGGTCCCATGTGGTCAGATTTGCCACCCAGAATCAAGTCTGACGAGGAAGTGTGGACATAAGATGAGTTCAGGTCGGGACATGTGGTTGAGGTTCTGATGGATCTGGCCTGAAGACCTCTAATGTGTGTTTGTGTATAAACAAAGGTCTTACTATAATCCCTTTATCCATTTGAGATTGACATCTACATAACATGAAGATTAACTTCTTAAATCCCCGTTCTACATGAATTATAGCTCCAGTGAGTGTGCTCTTGTATCTTTGTGAGGACTTTTCTGATGGTCCAAACTTCTTTAAATGAGAGTTGAGACTTGTTTTTAGGGTTAAGTGAGAAAGTTTGGACAATTGCAGGCACCTCAACACTTCTTATCAGAGTATTAGAAGAATATAATGTCGGTTGTGTTTGTGTATTAAACCCTCAAGCTGGCAGGGAGTTGAAATAAAAGGAGAAAAGGAAAAAATAATAAGAGAGAGAGAGAGAGAGAGAGAGGGTGTAGTGTCAGTAATTGGCTGATATGTGAGAAGAGTGTTTGTACGAGGGGCAGCAGAGTCTCAGCAAGAATTCATTTCTTAAGAAACGGCCTGAAGCCTCCAATTAACCCCTTAACCCACCCCCTGCCCCACCAACCACACACACACACACACATATATGTGTGCACGAAAACACACAAGCGGGTGAAGCCGCCAAAATAAACAGCCAATGGCGTTCATGAGAACACACAAAGCTTTCTAATGACAGCGGAGGTGGGGAAGGCGAGGCTGACAAATGATATGAATACTGTGTGAAAAGCGTGAAAGAGAAAAAGTAGTTTTCTGAGTTTTCTGAGAGACAGCAAACAACATTTTTATGACGGGATTTCAGAATAAAAGTCAGCGAGATCCTTCCTTACCTGTTCAGTGTTCAGGCCTGTTGATTCTCTGGTGACATCAACCACCTCACCCGCCTGAAAAGAAACACAAAAAATAAGTTATAAACGTCAGTTCGGGTAAATTTGAGTCATCCGATATCTCAAAAACAGGAATTGATGACTGGCCTGAGGGTTGTGCTTGAATTACAGGTCAAAACCAGGTGACATATTTGTTACAAATTAGCCCAGAGAGGGTCTGCATCGTGTTTCGGTAGAGGTAAACATTTCAGGTTCCCACTGTCGGCTTCTCTTGAGGAGTTTAAGAGCAATAATCCAGACTTTTCCTCAAAAGTCCTCATGGGGAATAGTTGGCCACATCTTGCAGCATTGTTACTTACATTCTGTTTTTACAGTTTAATAGTTTTTTAAGCTTGTCTGCTCTTGTAATCTTCCAGTTTTCCCACCAGTCCTGGACGTTTAATACGATGGTATTTTTAGAGAAGTGATAGCGGTTGAATTGTCATTAAAAGTTGAGTGGTGTTGTGACAGTGTGTGGATGGTGGTAACAGGGTGGGGCTCTAAAAGAACAATAAACCAATGGCAATAAAAACGTGATGATTGATGTAGTTTAAGTATTAAAATGTGTGTGAAGCGAAACTTTAATTCATCACAGATTAAAATTATTGTGGCAGGTGCAGTGACTCTTTTGTAACAGTACTTTTAGTTTAGTCATCAGTTAATGTTTGTAGTTTGTATTTGTCTCTATAGCCTTTCAACCACTCAAGGCGCTTTTACACTACATAACTCATTCACCCATTCATATACTGATGGTAATAGCTGCCATGCTCATCAGTTTTCAGTATCTAACCATTTATACACACTGACATACTGATGGCGCAGCCTTTGGGAGCAATTTGGGGTTTAGCATCTTGCCCAAGGACACTTCAAGATGCAGACTGGATCGAACTACCAATCATCTGATCTCCTGAGCCACAGCTGCCATGTTAGTAACAGCTCACAGCAGTGCTGCACCAGCTAGCATGTTTGTAGACTTGTTCATGTACAACTGCCAATCATTGATTTTGCCTCTTGGGGCAATGGGCAACGTTTCAGGGTTTCCTGGGTAGCTGCATACCCAGTTATTTATCAGTAAAGACAGATATCCAAGCCAAGACTTTCTCTTTGCAGTCCGATTAGCAACTTGATACACGATAACGATGAAACAGACACATCTCAGTTTCTCTTTGAACCAATAAAAAGCTAAATCTTCATCAAAACAAGAGCTGATTGGTTCCAAGATAGCATTTTGACCAATGGGTTTCACCTCTTTTGTCTAAAACCCGCTCAAACGTGATTGATCAAGACTACAAACAGAAACCGACGCCAAAATCTTAGTCCTTTGCCTTCAGATGCAGATATCTGATCATAGAGACGACAGACTAACTTGGTCGTCCCTCCATAAAGTAACAAGAATCATATATTTGGATGCTAAGTACTTTCAAACAATCCACACAATGAACTGAAGGTGATCCTGCTACAAACTCTGTCCCGACTATAGAAAACCCCTGTGTATCAAAGTGATTGCAATGTTAATTAAACGCAATTAATTCACAAAAAGTGCCAGAAATCTTGTATTATCTATCAGAGAGAAAAGCATATTACTGCCTGGGATAATAACAAAAAGGCTGGCGCTCCGTCTGAGTTTAAAAAGAGCCCTTCATCAGAGAATGAATTAAACTAAAGACATTTTAATTTGTGATAATACGAGAAGAGAGCCTCGTTTTTTCCCCCCTCATAACGATAACATTAAGGCTTATAGGCTGGCCAGGCTCTAAAATAAAGGGACTTTTTAACTGGGAAGATAAAGGAAAAAATCAATTTGTGAAGTAATCTTCATAATGAGACAACCAAACAGACAAAAAAGCTACAGACACTGAGTGCATAATGAACAAAGCTGTGGTCCAAATGTTGCTGAATAAGCCTGCAGTAATACAGTTCACAGGTATCTTAATTTTCATTTCACGCTGTTAAAAAACGCCGCTCGCCTCTCCTGCAGGAACACAAACCAAAACCACCAATGCTGCCTTTCACTTCCCATTGAAACAAATAGCAAAGCAGCTAGTGAGGCGAGACTGTGTGTGTGTGTGTGTGTGTGCGTGTGTTGAATGTGTGTGTGTGTGTGGTGAAGTTAGTTTGGCAGCACTTCTAACAATGTTGAGGCCCTCGGTGCTATCCAACAGAATGGCCCAGTCTGTCTCCACTCTATCTCAAAGAACCATATGTTTCTGGATAGCAGAGCGGACTCCTATGTGTGTGTGTGTGTGTGTGTGTGTGTGTGTGTGTGTGTGTGTGTGTGTGTGTGCGTCCATATGTCATAGCATCTAACATCCAACATCTAAACATCCAGATGGCGAAGCATCAGTCGTCACAATGTTTCCCCTCCATCACCAGGAAGTAGCTTGAAAACCGTAAAAAACAATAAATATTCATCATCAGGGCTTTAGGGATCGACACGACGCCGCTTGATAATTATAGAGCGGTTATCTTATTATGATAACAAATAAAAAACAAGATTCTTGTTTTTAAATTTAAAACAGACCAAAGATGACACGGAGAAAAAGAAACTGTGGTTTGAAAAACCCAAACGAAGGAAGCGACGGACGATGGTTCGCCAAAAAAACTAAATCCAGCCCTCCTTGTTTATTCTTCAGGTTTCCATCAGCTGGTCTCACGTCCTCACAGTGTTTAGATGATGGTTAAACCCACATCAGTCCAATAATAGTTCAATTCAATTTATTTATAGTGCACCAAATTATAGGAGAAGTTATCTCACGATATTTTCCATGTAGAGCTGGTCCAGACCGACCCATAGACCCGACAATTCCCACCATGAGCAAGCACCTGGCAACAGCGTTGAGGAAAAACTTCCTTTTAAGAGTCAGAAACTTCGTGCAGAACCCGACTCATGGTGGCACATCTGCCATGACCGGTTGTTTCAGAAAAGGAGCCAATCAAAGCCTTAGTTTTATTTATCTTATTTGTCAGTTTTGACGCTCCGTTTGAGATACCCTAACCAATCAGCAGTGACTAAATTTACCATGAAGTCAACATCTTTTTCAGTCGATGGGGAAGTTGCAGGTTGTTGATGTCAACCAGTTTTCTATCATTACAATGTGGGTAGTCTATGCAACTGAACAACTTCCCACCGTGTTGCCTGCACCCCTGAACTTCTCGCTTTGATTAGTCAGGAAAAAAATCCACCGAATGACTCGCCATCTGGACTTTTGCTTCACTCGATTGGACAGTACGTGGAGGCGAACTTGAAGTACAATCTGTAGTTCAAACAACAATCCCAAAGCTACCGGACAAGTTGGATTAAGAGAAGTAAAAGTCAGTCAGATGGTGCATTTTTGGTGAATGAGCGGTGAGCTCTGGAGGGAAGCGCATTATTCATTTACATTCATCCACATTGTAACGATACAAAACTGATCGAGTCTTTATAAACAGAAAATTCAAGGACTTTTCAGGCCCTAGTCTCTGAAATTCAAGGGCCAAATTATTCAGTGTAAGTGATATCACTCAGCTATAATCTCCATTTTTTTCTGTTATTGAGTGAATTGTGCTTCATTAGAGAGCTGCTTTCTAAAGAAGACAAAGATACGATAGACGTCCGCTGAGCGACACTAATTTTGGGGGTCGTTTTTCTTTTCTCTTCTCCTGAGGACAGACGGACGGAGAAACACGGGGACCTCGAAAAATATCTGAAACATTTCCATGAGTTTTATTATATTTCCAGAAGGTTATTGTGAATTCTTCGCTCAGCTCACCCTCCACCGACCTCTCCTCTGCCTCATTCATTCTCACTCTCTTCAATATGAATCGACGACGACGGACTCTGAATGAGTAAACGACAGGAAAAGGCAGAAGGTCGAATTATTTTGATTTAAAGAATAAACTTTTTAAAACACTTTTATACCATTTTTGGACACATACTTTGATGGTAATGTGAATTAAATCTGGTTTATATCAGCTGCCATCCTGATTTTCTTTCCACTTTTTGGCTGAACTTGATCAAACGAGGCAGACGGAGGACGGACAAACACAGCAGGTCCAGATTGAAGGCAGGGACGCCCTCTGCTCGCCGTCTGACCTCTACGCCAAAAACCCAACAAAACAAAAGCTGATACACACACACTGTCTGTCGAACACACACACACCATGAGTCATGTGTCATGTGCCAAGAGACACGGCCGAACAACAGCAGCCACGTCCGGAGACAAAGACCCCCAAACACAAAACTGAACTTCATGCTCATTTTCATGCATTTGAATAGGGAGACACACTGAGACAGAGGCTGCTACACAAAGACGAGAGGGAGAAACTGTGTCACCGAGTCTCATCCTCAAAAAGCTAAATGTTTTGGATATAATTGGGGTGTTGTCTTTGGCTCAGCGGTTTAATATCGCTGTAAACAAATGCTGTTTCTTTGTAGGGATTCCTCTCTCCGCTGCCTCCACGGGGAACTCGAAGCCAGCAGCCAGTAAACAGGCGGTGGTCAGTGTGTGAATCTGGACCACTCCAATTCAGTTTTTTCTCCTCCTGGAGTTGAAGCTGTTGGCAAAAAGTCGTCACACTGTGTAAAATGTGAATAGAAACAAAATGTGATGATGTGCAGAGCACTGGAAACGGCACAAAGACGACTTATTAAACTGCTGGAACAGTTGGGAACTGCTCGTCTCTGCACGGTCGAGTTTCAGCTGTGATGAACTGCGTTCACAAACGACGGTGTTTGGAAGTGTTCCTCACCCCGTGCACTGCTGTCTGCAGGGCCTGAAGATCACAGCCATCCAATGTTCAGTACAGAGATTTCTTCTCATTCTCTGAATACTTTAATTGTATGAACTGTAGACAACGAAATCCACAAATTCTTTACTTAAATTGTTGCACCATTATAGTCTTGGTGAACCCCTGCCCATCTTTACATCACATCAGCTTCTCCAGATGTTTAGAGGCAGTCATGTAACCTGTTGCCAGTTAACCTCATTCATTGTTGTTCCACCAGATGTTTTCTTTCAACTTTTACAGACTTTTCTACAAACGTGTTGCTGCCATCAAACTCAAAATTGGCATATCATTTTCCAAAAACAATCAAATTTCTCAGTTTCTTTGTGCCATTTTCAGTTAAATATGGAGTTTCAATGTTACACAGTGTGACGACTTCTTTGGGAACGGGGTTGTAGGATTAACTCTACATATGGATTAAAAGCAATGAAAGCTGCAAGTCAAAGCATCAACTGTCACCTTTGGCCAATCACAACCCGACAGTGTCACAGCGATAAATGGTTTATAACAAAATATAATGTAGTTGTAAGAAGATATATGTGTTTATTAATGTATTTGTGAACAGCTATAAATCCTCCACAGATAATAAATGGTAATATAGTAAAACACAGTTGTAATAAGATAAAATAGTCTTCACGGGAGAAGTTAGAATTATTAGTATACCTTACGGCTGCTTACAACTACGTTATAATGTGTTATAAGTGCTTATTAATGTTAAATGGGAGCTGGTTGGAGTAAAGTGTTACCTCATTATTGATTACTCTGCCACCTTAGTCTTTTAAATGTCAGCAAACCATGAAAAAGTCCATCACATTTTCTTTTTTTCATCTCTTTTGTCTGAGCAACTGAAATTAAAAAAAAAAAAATGCCAATAATAGCTACAACAAATCCAGAAAGACATCATTAAATTTATTGCTTTATCCACCCTGCAGTCAAAACCCCCCAAATATTGAATTTACAGTGATATAAAACAGAGAAAAGCAGCAGATCTTCACATTAGAGAAGCTAAAACTGACATTTTCTTCCTGAAATGACCAATTACACAATTTGTTGCCAATTGATTTTGGAAAAATGAAACCGTTGGTGCAATTTTCAGCCAAAATGTCTCCACTTTAAGGTCTAATACGTCATTCCACTCTATTTACAGCATATGTCAGAAATCATGTTAGGAATGAGAGGGTGCGGCAATCAGCAACTATACTACTAAATCCTACATACCATTCCTAGACTAGTTCTAGTTCTCAGGATACTGATTACAGACCAACATACCAAAGTTAAAGTGCCTCTCTTTGCAGATGATGTGACTGTATTATGTGACTCAACTTTCTTGTAAGGTCACGAGCTCAAAGCATGAAATGACAGTTTCAAACAGCTGAAGAGAAGACCTGTTTTCCCAGAATTCATTAAAACTTCCCCATAAAACCAGTTTCCACGCAACTGAAGGACTACACACACCTACACACACACAAATTGCCGGTTTCACACTCATGCTTCCTCTCACACACTTAACAACGATCTTGAGTAACAAATGTATCAGTGAGCGAGTTTCCGTGTACGAATGCTTTTGCTACACCAGGTGTGAAAATCATGGTGGCTTCATGTTCAGGTCAGGAAACCTCGTGGCCGCAGTCTGAGGGATTAATTATAGTAAATATTATTGCACAGTTATGGTCACAGACTCTCTCTCGACCTTGCTACACTTGTATTTTGTGTTATTTATTTGCCAAAAAAGAGACAATAAAAGTTTCAGTTGAAGCAATTTTCTATAGATATCTCAATAATATCATTAGCATGAGTTCTTTTGGCTTCGAGAATCATGTAGTGGAAATTTGATATTGTGACAGCCCCAATTTCAATGAATGTTAGTGGAGTTTTTTTAGTAGAAACTCATGAATAAAGTCCAGTTTCTCTATTTTAACAATAGACTATATTAACGGTGAAATATTAATGGTGGGAGACAAACTAGAAGAAGAGATGCTCCAGGTGAAACTGAGGTGAAAAAGAGGCTGGAAGTGAAGAGTTCTGTGAAATAAACAAGCTATTCTGTCAGAGCGGATAATGAATGTTAAAACTATGCAAATGCTAAAAAGTCTCTTTTTTTTTTTAAACACAGGATTTTAAAATGTGTAAATGACTGTGTGTGTGTGTGTGTGTGTGTGTGTGTGTGTGTTTATTTGTGTAGGACTTAAAGCAATTAGGACAGGAAGCAGAGGCGCTGTTGCTTTGGCTTCCCGGTGGAATTAAACTATGTATCGTACAACACACACACACACACACACACACACATAAAGAGTGAATTCCCACACTGACCGACAACACGGTCTCAGCTGTGAAACATCACGTACACACACACACACATATATATATACACACACTTAAACACACTCCCTCAACTTCCTCTTGACCCATTTCCCAAACACACCACACACACCACCTCTGTTTTTATCTCCCATCTCTCTCTCTCTCTCTCTCTCTCTCTCTATCCTCCAGACCACTTCTGCTTTGTGTCACCAGATCAGACGAGACACACACACACACACACACACACACACACAGTTAATCAGTTTGTTGGTTCAGGAGGGTAACGACTCCACCGTCTGACAAATGGATGCTTCTCGTTTAAATTTATTTGATTAATTAGGAGTTTATTAACAAACTGACGCGCCGCAGATTGTAAATTCATGTTTAATGGATGTATTTATCAGCTTCTTTATGCATGAAGACGTAGATAGTCTATACTGTATCCTCTTAAAGTCTGTTTACGCCCGATGCTAACATGCGTAAACACAAATGGAAACGACCGCTGCTTGCCGAGGTGGTCCGAGACGCATTCGACCAGATATTTTGTAATGCGTCCTGGACCGCACTGAACTGACGTCCTCTAAATACATCGGAGACACGCTGTCGGATTTACTGTAAAAACGTGTTTGGGCTTCTTACCCGCCAAGATAAGCAGCAAATGTTTGTGAACAACTGATTTCATCATTGAACTAGCAATCCCAGACTCCCTTCAAACATCACATCATTTTAAAAGTTGTTGAGTGAGGAGATAATTACGGTAAATTGTCGTACATTTGGTATTAAATTCAACACATTTAATTGTTTCTTTTCTTGTCATAAACAATGTTTGTCTTCATTGTTTTTCCATCGACTTCTCAAACCAGACTTTGCCCTTGACTGGAGGAAGAGCTGAAATGAGCCTATTAGTCGTCATGTGTCGCTCCGGCTTCTCAAAAACGAACATTTGCTCCTTTTTTTCTGTTTTATGTCTTTACAAAATTTAATAACTTTAAGTTTTAAGACAGCAAATTGAAAATGTCACCTTGGACTCTCTTACAGAACGGGTTTTTTTACATTTTGACATTTTACAGAAAGAACATTTTAAATGATTTATTTAAAGTCGACACATCAGTCAGTCATTAAAGGACTCGTCTGCGATCTTATTTGAATTCATGGAACTTATGATAAGTTTTTTTATTACTTTTTCTGACAAGTTAAAGACGAAACAATCTGTCAGTAAAAAAAGGTTGAATAAATAATGAAAATCAATTTTCACTCATCTTAATTAGCTCCTGCTGAAAATAAAAGTAGTATCAGTCTCTGTTAACTGGAAGGGATCCCTTTTTTTTTTAGATGTACTTTGATCCGTTGGCACTGAAAACACTAAAGAATCATGTGATGAGGTTGAAAGCTCCAGAAAAACAGTTAACTATTGAACAATTCACCTGAAAATGTCAAATCAGCTCAATATGTTCATATTTTTTAAGACGTGTTTTGTTTGTAACAGTTTATTTGTGACCTAATTATGAATATTTGTTTAACAAAATAAAAAATTGGAGGTTAAAATCACTCAAAAAATGTAGTAAGTGTTCATTGAGTTAAGACTGATATGTCATGTGAGTCGTGTGGTCAGGCTTTCCTTCAGTCAGTTAATCGATTAGGTCATTTATTAAACATAAATACCAATAAATTACTGGTTCTATCTTCTCATGTGCATTTTATATTAACAGTTTGGGTTTTAGACTCTTGTTCGACATTAAAATCAACCTTGTTTTTCAATATTTTAGTAAATCTTAAAAGGCTAAACAATCACCTGACTGAAAATGAAAATCATCATTACAGTCTTACATGTCATGATGTTTTGGCTTTAAACTGGCATTACATCAGCAACTTGAATGTTGTTTCTATGCTGTATGTTTTGCTTTGCCTTTTTCAGTAGGGCTGCAACCATTGATTATTTTCTTTATTTATTCATCTGTTGATTATTTTCTTGATTAATTGATCCATAAATGGTCAGAAGATGGTGAAAAATGTTTCCCAGAGCCCAAGGTGACTTCCTCAAACATCTTATTTTGTTCACAACCTGAAGAATTTCATGCCGAAAATCCACATTTGCATTTATTTGACTTCACTTTGTAACCAAAAGTTACATTACATAATGCCTCATTATCATGTTCAGGCATCACATTCAAATTTGGACCCTGTTCATTGTCGTGTTGCTCTTTTCGGTCAGTATTTATGCTCAATTCACTGGAGGAAACACAGCAAACAAACTGGTGTACACTCAAATTACGTGGACGCAGTAGCAGCAGTAGTAATTTGTAAGACACCCACTTGAAGGCTTTGAGGAATGAGGAGGAGATGGAATGAGGAATGAGGATGCAAGGAAAACAAAGAGGAAAGGAGGAGGGGGAGAGATAAAAGGTTGGGTTGAACGGAGCTGCAGCAGTTTGTTTAACGGCCTGACAGGAAATGTTGAATCTGGCTCGGTAAGTATGCACCGAGACGGACCAGCTCCGAAAATGAAGTGGAAACTAAATGGATCCACGTTGGTGGAAGAATTTCTTTGTTTACAGAGGTGTGTTTGGAGAGAGGTAAAGAGGGGAAATGAGAAAAAGATGGAGGGCAGACAAATCTAAGATACACCAACCAAAAAACCAATCTATGAGAGTATTAAAGAAAAAACGTCTCTAACCGTTTGGATCTTTCCATCTCTGCTCTTTACCTCCATTTTTATCTTGACGCTGTCCCCCTTCATATAAAAACTAATTTCTGAGGATTTAAGTAACATTATCTTTGCAACAAGTCTTATTTCCCCGGAGGAGGTTTACTGAACACACACCTGCTTCATATCCACTTAATACCACACATCCATAACAGAACCGCCCTCCACAGTCCTGTTGTCCAGACGCCAATGACTCAATGGAGGTTTTGGACACAGATAACAGGTTTTCAGTCATTTTTCTGGCATCATACGATAGATTTAAATGTGATATTTGTTTTTCATGGGTCAAATAATAAAATGTCAAAGAAATGACATAGTGCATGTGTTTAAACAGTCCAAAGCCCCAAAGAAGTTCAATTTGTGATCATCTAAAACAGAAAAACAGCAAATGTTTTTGCTTGATATATGACTCAAGTCTTTACGTTACGATCCAATAACTGTAGAAGATACCTCTGTGATTTGATTACCTCACACTGCTATTTGTTTAACAAAACATTTAAAAAACAAAGAAGTTTAAAACCACAGTAATGTCCCAGTGTGATGTAGAAATAAATGCTCTGCTGTCATCTAAGAGCAGTTTTGGGGGCTTTCCTACCAACAGAAGAATAACATCCTCGACAGATTACAGAAAACTTCCCCAAACATCCCCATCAACCTTTAAAAACTCCACAGCAGCAGACAGAACTGTTGCAGAGCAGCGATGGACGGCTGGATAGATGGCAAACACATCTGGTTCTCCTCAACATGACTGACATTCCTCAGAGAAGAGGGAGCCGGAGAGGAGCGGTGTGGATGGACCAAGTTCATTAAACTTCAGTCTCATCTAAACACTCTCCCAACGGGCATCTCCGCAAATCACAAGTACGAGGTGTTGACCGTGTTAACAAAATCCCACGACTTCCGTGAAGGGTGTGGGAACTGAGCTGACACTGTGGCCTTCATTTAAAGTTAAGACTTTTCCATGGATATCCATTACTACATTACTCAGAGAGCTTCAGTGACTTCAGAGAGTAAAAATGTTCTGTCTTGGTTTATTACTTGAATTTTTCAACGTGTCAGACAACGTTGGAAAAAATATCTCCGAGCATGGCTTCAGAGAATTTTCCAAATTTACTTTTCTCTTTGATCCGAGCGGGTCATTCCAAGAATACCTTGACAAAAGCACTGAAGAGAGGAAAGTCGCTCAATGCCGGCCCTTAAAATAAACCAAAGAAGAATAATTTCTCCTTGGGGATGAATGACTTGGCTCTCTATTTTATCCTCAGTTGGCCCATGTCACAAATTTGGATTTCTCCATTCCAGCCTAAGGCTGCGTTTCAGATCATCGACATCGGCGCTACATGAAAAGAATGCAGCCTACTCATTCATTTCAATGATAGCCAGCTAACATCCAGCTAAAAGAGGCGGAGGGTCATCGAGCAAAGAAACTGAACCGAGGTCACATTTTGCCGCCAGCAATGCAACATCACGCAGCACCATGTTGGAATTGTAAAAAGCTTCACAGTCTTCACGCCACACTTCAACACAGCTTGTGTTTACTTACTGATATTGTTGATTGGAACAAAGCCAGTCTTTTACAACACCACCACATGTCAGAAAATCATCAAAATGTCTTGTTTTATCCGACCAACAGTCACTAACCGAAAAGATTCCATCCTGATCTTTAAATATTTCATCAATTATCTCAAGAGTTTTTAATTTTCTGTCAATTATCTGAATAATAAATGGCGCTCTTGACCCATTTACAGAAAGCTTTCTAACATATCAATGCCACATGGGGGACAGCACTAAGGACTGGTCAATTATTCTCCCATCCTTTAGACCATGCAGCATGAATTGTTTCATGAGCCGTCTCCTCAAAATCTCCATTATCCAATTCTCCTGACATGGATCTGCCCAGTAACTACTTAATAGCCGCCATTTGGTGGAAATGGAAAACTGACTGATCACGGTAGTATCAATTAATCCACCAAGCCACAAGGGTAACATTCTCGTCTCAAACAGCTGCTTCAGTTTGACTTTTCTTAATTGCAGACATCTATTTTTAGGGGTAAATACAATCCATCACACCCTCGGTCTCTCCGTGAGGCTTAATCGACCTGAAATGCAATATAAAAAATAATATTCCAAACACATAATCGAACTCCAGCGAAAAGACGAGACTCCCACCCAAAGCAGCAGCAGTGAAAAATCACAACTTCTCTCTCTCCCCGCAATAGAAAATGAAAATGCCAAGCCTGGCTAAGGACATAATGAAAAAGCTATTATCAGCATGAGCTTTCATCAGCACCGCATTCAACCATGTTCAATACAAACTGATTCTCTCATCTCATGCTGTACCCATCTGAATGCTGGGATATAATAAAGGAGGTGAGATAAGAGAGATCACTTCGTTTTTTTTCGCTCCTCGTTGAAGAGGTGCATCAGCACATTTACAGATGAGGCAAAGTTTTCACGAGCGACCCACGCGGACACGTTAGCCGTTGCCAAAAGGCCGACATAATCAACCTCTCATTGTATCCGAATCTGATCAAATCATTAGTTCAGTCCGTACGTATAAATATATATATATACACAGACCATATACACTTTCTTTACCACGTAAATGCGCGTCCATTCATCTGGAAACCATTTTCCTTCTTTGTTGTCTGATTCTTGATGTTTTTATTCTCTCACTAAGTCTCCGTCACCTCCAGCATTCTCTCTCTGAATTCAAATACAGCCGTTTCATACAATATTCAATGAATTATTGAATTATATATATATCATAATACAATATTCAAACTATGTCCGGTATATATTAAGGTCTAATAAGGAGTGGGGTGAAGTCAGGAGTGTCAAGTAAGAACTATGCATCAAATTTTAAAGGATTCCTGAGATATGACAACGATAATGGGACTTTGAGAAGCTTTAATATTTTGTAAATACTCCAATTAGAGGTTGATATCATAAAATGTACAGATCAGAAGCATCGTTCTGAATTTGTAATTTCATAATTCAGCATTTCAACACTGGATATTTCAAAGGACCTGAAGGATTATTTCAGTTTATTACAACATCTGTCTTATTTTCACTATCAGCGATGATCAAGTTATACTCATCAAAGTATCGTACTGGCCCGAGTATAAGATGTTAATTTTTACATCCGCCAATTCAAAGACATGGAAGGTTGGAAGTAAGCGGTTACACAGATGTTAGAAATGTTGGTAGTGTAGATCATTCAGTACAGATCACACGTTTTTGGGAAAGTGCCGTAAGAAATATGAGGATACAAGGTCCCTATGATCTGTGTGGTATTTTATTTTTGTAATTCCTCTGAAGAAAGCTTGATGGGAAGTGAGTGATATTTGGATAGAATACTGGAAGTTAGAGCCACCAACAAAAACTGATGATGAATTATGGTTTAAAATGTTTAATGGAAGCACTACAAGCACAAGTGGAAGAAAAATAGGAAAATTGGACATTATACAAGACTTGAAATGGCAACATCCAAGCAGAGCTGCAAATAAACTCATCACCATTGTTTGATGTTGTTGAGTTTTTTCTTGGATATTATGTTTGAAAGAGGGCGGTCGTAAAAGATTTGACAATGACATATTTAAAAACAGCAAAATGTTGAGATTGCTGGGTATCATCAACGTGTACAGCAAGAAAGTAGGCATGACCTCAAACGAGCTTCTACACCTGTAGAGATGAGATCTTTAAGGAAGGCCGGTCTATCCTGACTGATGAAGTCTAAGGAGTTCAAGTTGCTCCTGTCAGGTCCCAGATACAATCTTCAATGGACTTGAACACTTGTTTGTTCCTGTTGCCATTGGCCCTTTGAATAACTTTGCATTAGATTTATCGTTGTCTGAGTGTACTGTGGTTATGTGCAACAAATTGCCCTTTGGGGATAATAAAGATATCCTCGATCTTCTTTGAT
The DNA here is from genome assembly GCA_036365135.1 of Miichthys miiuy. Taxonomy (NCBI): domain Eukaryota; kingdom Metazoa; phylum Chordata; class Actinopteri; family Sciaenidae; genus Miichthys; species Miichthys miiuy. The sequence continues at coordinate 19,955 of CM071604.1, read as the reverse complement.
CCATGAATGGAGTCACTGCTTTGCAAAGTGAACCTGGTTCATTAAGTATGTTGCATTATGAGTCGTTTGTAGCCTTAATGTTGTGGGACTGGCAAGTTTAAAGTCTTTTAGAGTTGAGGTGCAAAAATAGACATGGACAGGCGATGTACATGTGGTTCTGTTAAAATAATAAAGTCCTGTACTTCCATGTTACCATTGTTGCCCTTGATGTTTAAGCCACCAAGATGGTACAAAAAGCAACCAACAGCAAAGAAACAGGTAAGAAAATGGATGCAGAAATTATAAATTGAGCTTTAGTCAGCACTTAAACAGTCGAAGAAGCCCATTTTAATCTACAGCCGCGAACCTAAAGTTTCTAACACCTCGTGTAATGTGTTGTTCTGCCATGAAAGTATTTAATTCCTCATCAGTGAAAATAAAAGAAATGAAAGAAGCAAGTGTCTTCTGTATCAGAATCAGGGCTACTGAGAACTAGGTTTTCAACACACAAGGAATTTGCCCTGGTATTCTGGTGTGTAACTCAATAAACGTATAAATGCAAGTATTTCGTATTCAGCTTTATAAGACAGAAAAGGTCTCAAGGATAAAGACTCAACACATTACGTCTACAAACAATAAATGAATCCATACAACATATATCAGTTGAAAACCAGACAAAATATCAAAGATTAGTTCTCGTATTCTTTTCAAATAGAGACAGTATAAAAAGTCGAAAGGCTTTAAATATTTCAAGTTAATATGGAAATTTAAGAATCTAATTGTAACTTTGCAACTTTCATAGGTTTTAAAAACTAAGTAAGATCCAAGTTGTAATAAACCGGACTTATCATTTACATTATATGGACCACTGATCAACCGAGAACAATCTTCTTTCATGCATCGTCTCTGGAACATGTTCACCTAAAGAGGCTAAAATGTAGGCGTTCAATCTTTGTACACGCAATCGTCTTTGTCGCTGCCTCAGAATCACTCCTGCAGGGCAAATTTGGAGCACACGCACGGGAAACTGAGAATGCTTCTTGTTATTTGAGCGCTGTATAAACGCTGAAAAAAGAGACATTGTTTCAGGTCAATGTGAGGATACTTGTACTGTATCTCAGTGACTTTTTGGAGTGTTTGGAACATGTTTGATTTGAATTTTGGTATTACAGACATGATCAATCAGTTGTTGATTGGTATGTTCCTTATTTATTGATGTTTTAGCTGTTTCAGTTGAGTTTAGTTTATAAACTCTTATATCAAACCTAAATAAATCAGAAGTATAAGTAGCTGTTTCATCTGTATATTAACTATAATTTTCACTCTATTATTTTCTTGATTAATCAATTAGTAATTTATAATACAAAACATGACAGATGAGTTTAAAATGTCTCATTCAATCCTTACAACTATTTTAAAACGACCTAAAATGTAGATTTATTTTCTGCCAATCGGCTAATTAATTAATTGACTAATCATTTCAGCTCTGGCAATAAATGTGTGTAACTGACACCAAACCAACCACACACCAAGTTGTTAAGACTGAAAAATTGGTTCTTTTCTTCGCATAATTTAGAGATTTTGATAAGTTTAAGAGCCCCTTCTGTCTTTAAAACAAAAAAGATAACTGAGCTGTACAGTCACATTTATTCTCTTCAAGTCATAACAAACGTGGGAAGGTGAGAGGATCCTGAGCAAGAAACTACTAAATGACGACGTGGAGACGCTCTTGGATCTTGTTAAGTCTCCTCTGAATGTGCAACATGTACAATAATTCAGTTTAATTCAGTTATTTGGTCTGCTGGACCAAATAATTAATTGATAATAGTGATCGTATTCAGTATGACGATGTCATAAAGCTGTGATACTCTACAATGAGACATTTCTGGAGCAGGAAAGGAACGCTTACATTTGTTGACAGTAATACTGACAGTCCCTGTCCTCTCAAGTGTGTGTGTGTGTGTGTGTGTGTGTGTATTCACATTTCTGAGCCAGCCTTCACAGCTGCAGCTCCCCTCCGAGACACACAAACACCCACACAGAAATAAAGACGCAAACACACCGAACTTCCTTCTGCAAAACAAACCGGAGCTTTCCTGTACACCTCCCAGAGGAAAGTGGGAGTGTAAGTGTGTGTGTGTGAGTGTGTTTGTGTTAGTGGTTTTGTGTGTACTACGATTTAAGAAATGTTTTAACTGTATAAACTATTTTCCTTAGAAATAGAAAAAACTAAATATGAACATATACAAAAGAGAAGAGGGTTGGATGAGAATAATATTCAAACTTATGTTAATATTATGTAACTTCTCTAACATAAAATAATAGATTTTAAATCATGTTGATGCTACATTGACTTGTAACAAGGTGAATGGTGTCATGCCAGAACCGGAGCTGACAATGTAAGCTGCACAGCTGCACAAATAATAACCATGGGATAACCATGGATAGCATTCATTAAAAGCTACGACAGCCCAACATTTTATCATAATTTAGTCTGATCTACAGCCAAAAAGCAAATAATAATAATAATAATAATAATTTGACAAAATAATCTCAATTCAAAGTTGATTTTCTGTCTTTTCCAGAGCTTTCAATCACATCTCACAGTCAAAAGGGGCTTTCATAACTAATCTGGTCCCCCAGCTTCGAGATCTCTTATATGTTTTCTTGTGGTAGTTGTCTATATGCTTTTTATGCAGCTGTCTTGGCCAGGTTTCCCTTGCAAAAAAGAAAAGTTTGATCTTAAAGGGCCTTATCTGGTTGAATATGAGTTATATAAAAAATGTGGCTGAAAGCTCTGGATAATTTCCAGCGAAAGGACCTTGTGCAAGAAAATGAATAAAATGAATGCAGACAGAATATTCACTGCAATAAATTGAATTATATCCAAGTAAACCCTTCACTTTTCATATATTTTTCTTTTCCATAAGCCCACTTTGTTCTGCTTCTCCTCCTGTGCTTTCAAGCTCTCAACTGTTGCCTCTCTTAGTAGTGCTGAGTTCCACTCAGCCATACCTGATTCATCTTTGCTTCAAACTGTAGTTCATTCATTGAAGGAAACATGAAAAACATTCACATGTCGGCTTTGTTTCTAAACAAAGAGTATTCGCTTAAAAAGTCAGCATTCGTAAATATTAAATATGATTCAGATCAATGCATAACTGCTACATCTGGTCTCTCTTTTTCTGCTTTTAACCAGAGAACAAACTCTTCCTGACAGGATACTTTTTTTTTTTGTTAAAAGCATTCAGTCTTGTCAAGACAGTTGGGAGTAACTGAGCTTTAAATGTAGATACAGCAGAGTGTCATCTGCATAGAAACGAATGTCAACACATTATGTTAAATAATTAGTTAAATCACACTAAATCCTAAACATATATTAGTTGAAAGCCAGACAAAATATTAAAGATTAGTTATTGTGCCATCAGGTATTAGTCTTTTCAAATATATACAGCATTAATATAATCATATTCATCTAACATATTGAAAAATTTGAGTAAATCTTAAGTGCAAGTCTCTGCAATACATGACTTGGGTTGGGTATAGTTTGATACTTTTATCAACCAAATTAATAAAATACCAGATTTTCAGTTGCATGATCAAAGTAGTATTGATGAAGTAATACTTTTCTCGATATTTAAAATGTAGAAATATAAACATATTTATCAAAAATAACCCCATTATTTCATTTCAGAAGGCAAAGTTGAATGTTGACCACTCAGGTGTACGTAGAACTTTGCCTGATTAAAACTCAATCTAAAATGACTTTCTATGAGGACCTCTCTCACCTAAATAAGTAAACAAAGAAGATTATAAATACAGCTTTTGATATTTTGATGCTCAGGTGCTACAGAGACATTTTGGTCGGCACTAAAACAAAAGTACTGAGTTTTGATTTTGAACTCAAACTCTGACTGGGTAACAGCAGGAGCTCCCCCAGTTCAAAGTAAACCAGCTGAGTGGAGACTTCCTAGTTCAAATAGTTTACAGGAAACAGCAGATATGATAACTTCAAACATACACTGTTAAATATTAATAGCCATCCTGCCATTGTACTACAGACTGTTTGTGATAAACATCAGCACAATTCCATAAATGCTTTATTATTACAGCTGAACTACTTCCTGTATCAGTTGTATTATCAGACTTGCCTTCCTGTATGTTCTTTATCACCCTGACAGCTTCCCATGTGTTTACACTCAAACACATATACACTGCCAGGCTCCACACTGGAGAAATAAAGTGAGTTTGTGTGTGTGTGTTATAGGGTAAAATAATTAGGTAACAGCTCTGCAATACTATGTGTTGACACAGCAACTCTACTTTAATGAACTGGTTTTTATGAGAATTTTATATGACATAGCCTATAGTAAGAAAAGAAGGAGCTCTTTGTCTTTGAGTGGAGGAATTTATCAATAAAACAACACGCGGCGCTAACTGCCTCGCGAGGCTGTAATACTCATTACACAACAGAAAACAGACGAGAAAAAGTTGTTGACATTGTAGTTATTCTTAGATCTTTACCACCAGTGGAGCAAAAAGAACCCACAAGGTTTGACTGGGTGTGGTCCCAGAAAAAAAGGGTTAATCCTCTGCATACAATGGCTCCCAATCCCCAGATCATGGACCAGTAACTGCCCTCGGGACATTTGCATCTATAAATGTCATCATCCTTGTCTGCCAAGACCAATCTATTCAGTCTATAAGTCTATTAGTCTGCAACCACACAAACATGTTGGAAGTGGTGTTGGTGGGCCAGAAGGATGCCATCTTTTCTCAGACACTAATAATAAAATCCCAATTCTCCAGTGCAAAGATGGGGACATTGTCCCGTCCTTCAGATGAGACATTAAACCAAGATCCTGATTCACTGGGGTTATTAAATCTCCCATGGCACGTATCACAAAAAATTAGGTTGGATCCCCCGGTGTCCTGGTAAAATTCCCAACCTGGCTCTCTCCATCTGGTCACCAAACCACCCCCCAGTGTAATTGGCTCAATGTTTCCCTCCCTCTTCTTCACCTCTATCTGATGTGTGGTGGGTATTCTGGTGCAAAATGTCTGCAGTGAATCACGAAGGGTGCTACAAATTGGTGGCAATTGAGGCATTTGGAAGTCTACGAGCTTCAAAGTTGGTTAGGAGGAAGTCGTGTTTTAATATAAAAACAATTGACTTTTGAAGTCATTTTGAAGTTTGTTAACATTTAGCATATTAGTCTGAAATGATCCCACAGTAACCCTGCTGACAGGGTTTAGGGAGGTACTCTGCCAGGAGCTGTAGTGTTGGCTAAGCTGAATCTTTGACCTGGTGGTTGTGCCAAATTAAAAGTCAGAGGATCAAGTCATTAGGATTCATCCTCTGTTCCCTAATCTTCCATTCCTTAATCCATTTTCATAGTTATTAGTCACAGATTAGACAGATTACTGGGAATATGTGTTGCAGTTTGCTCCCCCTATGGCATTTCCTGTTGTCCTCTCAATTATTGAGTATAAGTACATGCCAAAAAAATAATCTTTAAAAAGAAAATAAATTTAGAAAAACAGCAGAACCCAGCTGAATATATCAGCCAATAGCGTATCACAGTCAGTCAGTTATTGGAGAATATAGTTGCTACACTACAAAAATTGTAAATTTAAGGAAAATTGGAAAACAAAAGTTCCTTTTTTTTAAAAAATTGTATATAAAACTCTGTAAAATTACAGACATTACCTATAAATTAATAACCAAACTGTTATTTTAAGTTTATGCCAAAATGACAAATTACAGGTATTTCTTATTTTTGTACAGAAAAATTACAATTACAAAAATACAGTATTTTTCTTGCTTCTGATTACATACAAATGTATGTAAAATCACGATTATCTGTAATTAAACATGTAGCTTATTATATAAATGGTTATATCCATACTAACACTTTAAAGTTTTTAAGCTTTTCTCTGCAAAACCTTGACTGAAAAGTTCAGTAAATTTATAGTTTTTGACCATTTTTTTCACAGTTGTTTTTAACAGTGGTACAGCAATACCAAATACATGTTTTTTTCACAAGTATATAGTTTGTCTAACAGAGAACATTGATATATTTTGGACTGTAAAATCACCCACATGGTAAAACAAATAAAATGACTCAAAATGACAATATCGACCTCAAAAATCGAGTATTGGCCAGGCGACTGAACGCAGATCATCTTTTGAAGGACAAGAAGACTTCATTTGAAAATCAAGATTAGGGAAGAGACAAAGATCCACAGAAAGGAGATTATATTCAAGTATAGGGAGCTTTATTCCTTCCTTACCTTTTCAGTGCTCAGGCCTGTTGATCGCTGATGACATGAACCACCTCACTCTTGACTCCTGCACAAAACACAAACATTACGTTATTATTATTTCGCTGTTTGGCTTCAATATTCATGCAAATAAAGGAATTCATTACACTTCAGTAAAACTTCCACCTGTCAGGGTATCTACGGCAACTTCAAACTGTGCAAAGAACTTCATTAACGCTGACGCAAAACATAAATATGCACGTTCAGGACTGTCAAAGAGAACGCTGACAGATTGAACATTAAAAGCATCACTGCTGAACTATTCTTAGCTGAAATCTGAGATTTATATGAGTCCTCCCATGGGGGGTTTGAAAGTGTTTCATCAGCGAGTGGTCAATTAGAGTTAAAACATGTAAATTAATGAAATTGAAGCCATGAGGTACAAACTGCCATTTGATGGAAGGTTAATTATGCAGAGAAACGGCTAAAAAACGAGGAGATGGGAACAGCGTGGAACTTTAGAGGAGATGACGCCCACACATTATCTCGGCTAAAATAGTCAGAAGGGGGTGGCTGGTACTTGACAAAGTAGGACACACACACACACATATATATAGATGCTAATTACACTTAATGGAAGCAACACTCAGCCTCCAACTTTTTCTATGACTCAGCCTAATCAGACTTTAGTGGTCCATGTAATCTGGACCGAACTAATCAACCACCTACACTACCAATCATCCATGAGTCAGAGCACTTAGCTCCACAGTCTGGCAGGATGATCAACCTCAGATTAACGCAGTTTTAATTACTTCACAGTCACCAATGAATGAACGGATTTCGTGGTGTTGATCCAGTTCCTCCCATGTTGGGTCAATTACCATCAAGTGTCACACAAAGGGTTTTATAAACAACACTTACCATTGTACTCATAAATCAATGTCACATATCATTGAATTCAATTGCATTTTCAACTCAAAGACAACAGCAAACAGTGTAAACCTCTAAGAAAGAACAGACTGGAGTTTGGTGAAACACAGCCAATTGAATCAGAGTGTAGAGAACAGATGTAGGTGAAATATGAATGTTCAGATATCCGATACTTGATTAGGAGACGATTTATTGAATAAAATTTCAACATGACATCTCCTTGAGATAACACTCAGTTACTGAAGGTCCAAATATATACTGACTCAGCCTGGGAGTCACAGCTGGGTTGAATCAAGTCTTAATCTGAACCTTCATGTCAAATGATGAAGACGGACTGTCAAAACGCCCTAATTGTACTTAATAAATCGTCTCGCCGGGAGCATTTATTCAGTGTGATATCTATCTGATTTAATGTTGGGACGTGGACACACAATGAAGGCCAGATTGAAAAAAACAGGAAATACAGTTTGGAGGTGATTCACCACGGCTCCAACCAGGACTCTGGCAGGGGTCGGCACAAGCGTCAGGACTCTGCGCATTATTCAGAGCCCATAGTAAGAGAGTTACAGTAGGATTAGCCCGGGGTGCCAGGAGCCAAACCCAACTAAGTCTGTTGTCAGACTGAGGGCAGACTGGATGCTACAGTCATTCATTATCACTTCATGAGGTATAAAGTGGTATTACGTGACAGGACGGGCCACGGGAAGCTAGTTAGCATGCTAACTTTAGTAGATATCTTTGCAAAAACTGTCAAAACTGTTCTTTAAATTCTGTTGATAATTTTAGATGATTTATGAGTGTTGTGAACTAAAATTCTTACATGTTGCAACTAGAAAACCATGTCAGTGTTGTCAGACTCAGGGTAAACTGAGTCTTGAGGTACAAAGTGGTGACAGGTTGAGCTGGGGCAAGCTAGTTAGCATGCTAACTTTAGTAGATATCTCTGCAACATGTCAAAACTGTGATTTCTTTACAGTTTGTTGATATGTTGTTAACTAAAAATTCTCACATATTGCAGCTTTAAAATGTCAGAAAAAAGTGAAAAACGTCCATCAAAATTTCCCAGAATCATGAATGTATCATTAAAAACTGATTAATCGATCAACCAAATAGCTGCTGATATACCAACGCCTGATTGAGACCAATAACGGGTGACACTGGAGTCAATATTAACCAATAAATGTATCCCATTAAAAGACCAAAACACAATCGACACACTCCATGAAGCAGACTATCAATTTATTCCTTGTACATTTGTCCTCTGTGTGTTTGTTCACGTTCCTCATTAGTTACTTTTCCAGTGGAGGACATTTTGCTCCTCTCACAAAGTCGAGTGACAGTTGGAAGGATTTTAACATGTTCGCTCTTTAATTAACTGGATATTATGCATCCATCCAACCATCTGCCAATCGATCCTGCATCTATCCAGCGGTAAATACAACCTTCTGTATCGCAGCACAGAATGTCCTTGAGACTTAATAAACACTCCAGTATTCAAAGGCGGCGGCTGTCTATATTTCTATATCTCAACAGCCTGAGATAGCCATGGAAGTGGTTGATAGCATTTTCATGCAAGAGATCTGCCTGAGGAAAGTTTGAGGGTTTCATTTAGAAATGAATCACAGAATAAATCACTCATAAAGAGATACAAACTGTAATTTCTTTCCTCGATTAAATTGTCTATGAGGACAAGGTGATTAAATCTATAGAGATCTTTATTGTCCTGATTTCCTGTGTTGCACCATGAACTTTGTCCTGCGTAATCCTGAAGAAGAGCTTGTGAAGTCCTTTCAGAGAACAGATTTAATGATTTGATGGCGCCTCTTTTCACAGTTCACAATAGACAGCAACAAGAGGAGACCTGATTCAAGTGAAAAACAGGCTGACATGCTAAAAGCATTTTAGAGAGTTTTAACACTTCCCAAAAAAGAAAACAACGTCCAACTAAATTATAACATGCAAATGTGAAAACCGACAAGCACCAGCTTACAAAACATCTGTGGAAATAATAATAATAAGAGTTAGAGTAACTTAAACTCAGCTCAAGTCTTGTTGAAGTTGTCACCAGTCCACAGTGATGTGTATTAAAGGTGTGTTCAGTACACTAATCGTGGCTGTTGGGTGCAACACATTTTTAAATGTTCAGTGAAACAAGCTTGGCCTTCAGCTCGATGTTTCAGGTTTGGTTGACCAATAGCGTGTTGGAAACCAGTTGCCAAATTTCATCTATTGACCAGTGTTTATGGAAGCTAAAGTTTACTGCCATCAGACTGCTGTACTGTGACCATTTTACCTAAACTTTCCTCTTGTGGCTGGACGTGTTCATTAAGTCCAGTTGCCCCTGATTTAACCCTTCTTGAAGAAAGATGACCTGGACGTCTACACACAACCTTATTTCCATTGTCTAGATCATTGTCTAGATATTTGGCATTAGCACATAATAGCTTACACACGATAGTTACCCGGCATTGTACGTTAATAAAGTATTATTAATTAGTTAGCTTCTGGTAGCAACGTTTACGTCTAATTGCGAACATCCCTGGTTGAAGATCCCGTCGTTGCCGCCCTCTAGTGGTTAAATTGTCGCATTGCTGCTGTGATGTAATCATGTACTCTGGGTGTGGCCAGTACGCTATGACATCACCGCTGGGTGTGGTCACTGAAATGAACACTTTCCAGCTCGGTGTCGAGTTACTCTGGAACCGCCGGTATCCAGAAAAGCCCTGGTGGCTGGAAATCCAATAAAAGAAGGAGTTAACGCTCGCATTCTTGGAATTCCCTCCCACTGTTAATATCGATGCCTGTATCAAATGACTGTTGCTGAGAGAAAGAGGAAGAAGAGTGTTAAGAAATGGGAGTGGAGTAAATATATATATATACACACACTCTATAAGAGGGAGGAGAGGAGGATGAAGAGGTGTACAAACTGAAACCTGCACATGCTGTAAACACACTCCTCCTCCTCCTGTGCTGTATGACAGATGGAGAGCGAGCGTCCAGCGGTGTGATGTGATTTGCAGGTTGATGTGTTTTTGCTGGCCGAGTATTTCATGATAGTTTATTACACTTTGAGTCCTTTAAATCCACGAAAAACCTCCCACACACTCATACAGAAGGAGGCTGAGGAGGAGGAGGAGGAGGAAGAGGAGGCGGCGGAGGAGCCTTGTAAATCAGTAGTGCTGGCTGCGTCTTATCTGAGAAATGCCAGCTATGAGAGCAGGGCGGTACAGTGAGCTGAAGCCTGTGCAGCTGAGCCTTCTCTGCCTTTAATGACTCGCATGGAGTCGCTGCCTCATTGAGCAGCAGGAGGCGAGGTGGTGGTGGTGGTGGTGGGGGGGAGGTGAAGGCGAGGAGGCTGCCAGGTTGAGGTAAGAACAGCGTCGCAATGTGCAAGTAATGATGAAACATTATGAAACAACACTGTATGCTTAGCTAATGCTCCGGTGTGGACTGTTACATAACCAACTGAGTCGCCGCTGAACTGGTCGGACCGGTTCTCTGTTGACTGATTTAAGACTGGTTCTAAAAATAATACCGGCGTTAGTGTGTGGTCTGACTCCATGAGCAACACTTTTCTATTCTATTTATTTTAATGCAACATTTGGATCCAATTCCACTCAAGGATACACGATAAGTTGCCTTCCAGTGCCAGCCCTGAGGTTTGGCAAGAGTATGAATCTCTGCTGCAGATAGAGGTCGTTTTAAAGCGAGCTGTGCAAAGGAAAGTTTTTCATTCAGATGAATCAGCATGAACTCTGTTGACACACAGTTGGATGAATGCGTTGCCGAGCTGTCACCGCTCTTTGCTTCTGCGTTTTTCAACTGGAGAATCGTGGCAGCTTGTTTTGGAAACTGTCAAAAATTTCTCCACCAAAAAAAGCAAATTTGATGCAAGAAATACAAAATATCACGTAGTTACTGAGCCGTGTTTTATTTTAGATCCACGGCTAAATGCTAACCACTTAATTCCACCTGTCACAGCCCCGCGATGTCGTGACCGCGATGCTGTTTTTTCCCCGTCCTCCAAGCGGCTTCGTATCCCACCAGGAGTTTCACCAGATTCTTGAGGCTGTTTCTTAATATCTTACTTCTGGTTGGCCAGCTCGATCTGCTCTGTGCTGCTTGATGTGGCATCCATCATGACTAAACCAGCATATTCTCTGCAGAGTGGACTGGAGAGACGCTCCAAATCTGAGCAAGTTGACAAAGTCTGGTGTACAAAACGCTCCTGAAACTGTGGAGAACAGACCAAACCAGGACTGCGGTCGTGATGTGACGGAGACAGAATCACAATCATTGTCTGCAATGGGTGCAATCAGCTCTGGTGGCCACGAAGTACTGAGAAGGCGTTGTAGCTATGCCGGTGGTTGCTAGAGTGTCAACCAGCTCTCTAAGCACACAACTAACTGTGTCGAGCGTTGTCTGGTTCTGACTGTAACAGAAATGTATTTATTTAGAGTTGCACCTTTTGCAAATTGGTTGCCAAATACTGAAAATGGCTGTCAATGGCAACCATGACCATAAAGTCCTTGTACCTACACCGAGGGGTTGTTAAAATATCAATACATCTTTGATGAAAATAAACATGTCACGTGCTTAGATGTAAAATATTGTGATGAATGACTTGAATTGAATCGTTTTGGTCGAGTTTCTGATGTGACTGACAAAGGTTTGCAGTATTTTCATGATTCTTAGTGAGTCTGAATGTTGAACTGACTTTGAAACACACTTTCTGGTATTTTGTTCTCTACCCAAGGTGATCTAAATAATATGTGAGAGACTCCGGCGCTTTGGTGTTTGGAGAGTAGCATTCTGTGGAGGAATAAGACAACTAGACATTTGGATTTAGAAGTAAAGCCTTAACAGAACATTCCATTCAAAGTCAGTCTTTTGTGTATCGAGTACTGACCCCTGAAGGATTGAAAGGCGACTCTGAGAGGCTTTATTTAAGATTTCAATAGCAACCCAGATTTATGGCACTTACACCACCAACTATCTCACTGATTTCGGTGAAACTGGATCATATTTTATGGAGAAAATGTTTTCTGGTTTTCCCTCTGATGTCCTCCGGCTGCTCCGCCTCAACTCTCTATGATTTGCAGAGTTTATGATGGACAGTGAAGTAAATTGCTGCCAACTGTAGCTGCTGTTAGCTCATGTTAGCTCAGTTTGTTAGCTGGGCTGCCCAGACTGTGAGCTCAGAACACCGGAGGAGTGTTAGTGTTTGTACCACAGGCGTTTTGGGCCACCGGGAAGAAGAAGAGGAGGTTTACAGGGGAATGCTGACGGGGGAGTGGAGCCAGTGTTGTGCCAGAACAGGAGCTGGGCTAGCGGGCAATGTAACAGAGAAGAAGAGAGCGAAGAGGACGTTGATGGAGGAAGCTAAGAAGAGAAAAGGAGAGAGTGAGCAAGCAAGAAGCCGGACAAGAGTAAATCTGGGACTGACTTTTAGTGGTTGGTGAGAGCTTGGTGAAATAAAAGGCTGAAAGACAGCCGAGCTGGGCTGACTGCTGTTGGACTAGTCAGTAATATTAGCTGCTGCTATGTCTGCTGTTGGTGACCTGGTTGATGTTTGGCTGTCAGCAAAGTTGTCGACTCGAGTACAGCTGTCCATATTTACCACCGAGGGATCACAAACATAATCATGTCTATGCAGCGTTGCTTTAACTAATTTATTAAGTAATGTTAAATCTGTACATTCAGTTTGTTCCAATACACTTCTTCCATGTTGGGCAGTATGATATTTAGTGCATGTGTACTACAGGCAGGGCTTAAATTAAAATCCAATCTCTTATTAGTAGTCTTTAAAAGCCTTTTGTTTTCCGCTCGCCAGGATCAACTTATCTTAAACACATTATGCAGAAATATGTTGCCGTGAGTGCAGCTCACGAAAACAAAGACACTCTGGAGGTTGCAATAATCTGGAGGTTTTTGAATTGAGGATTAATTAACGACGGTGGTAATTTCTTTTGTTTCTATAAGCCAAATATTTTGTGTTTGGGGGAATTAAAAGCTTTTTTTTCACTGCTTCAATCTTCAAACTCTCATCCTCCCATCCTCGATCTGGTTCACTCACCCTCTGTTTTTCTCTCCTTCACAACCTCAGTGTTACTGTTCAAACTGTGTGGTTAATCCACTGTGGCATGGTAAAGGCTTTATACAAACACACACACACACACACACACACACACACACACACAGTCAGGTCTGTGCCTGTAGTGGAAGCCTTGCAGACATGGGATTTCCTTTCACATCCAATTGAGACCAAAGAAACTTGGGGAGAAGAGCATGGAAAAGATAATCTGCAAACACACACACACACACACACACACACACACACACACACAGTCTCACACAAACATCTGTGTAAATATCAAGCCAGCATCGCACACAAACATCAATAGCCCGAACACAATGTTAACGTGATATAACACGCAGCTTATAAACCCCCCAAGGAGACATCAACTGTATACAAGATCGACCACCCTCCACCCACCAGCACACACACACACACACACACACACACACACATACACACTCGTCTTCTTCTGTAGGAGTATGTAGACAGGAATTTGTTGGGACGTAATTACAATGTGGAGTCTGAACAGCATCCGATTAAGATCCAGAGGTTTTATGGCAGGCCTTTGAAGAGCTCAGAGTGCAGCAGCTCAACCTGGCTCAGCACACAAACACACACACCACAGAGGCTGAAGCCTGATGTGGTGCGTGTGTTTGGTTGCAAACACACCAGCAGCAAACTGCAAAAATGTGATTTCATTATGAATAAACTGATATGAGTACTGAGTACACAAGTGCAGTACACAAGTGCCTTCACACTCAGTCAGTTATGTCAGAATTCAGTATATTGTGAGCACCCTCATAGAGGTCAAAAACATTGGACACTCCTCGCCCTGAATGGTTGCCATTTTGGCTATGTAGCAGAAGCGGATGGACCACCAGCATTGTGTAAACGGTGGTCGAGGAAGCTGCTAATCCTCCTGAAGACAAAAGAAGTGATAAAATGCTGCGTTCGTCATTTACGGTAAGCTACACAACGGTCATACTTGAATTGAGACAAAACTACGCTGCTGAAATTAGCACACTACGCCATAAAGTAGGTAGTATATTAGGGGATGTATCCAAGTCGAGACAAAGCATAAGAGTTGGAGAAGCTACTTTGAAAGCTACCGATTACTTCCATCTAGTTTGAAGCTACTTAAAGAATGTAGTTCAGATTACAAATATAACACAAAAAAAGTCAAATACCAGTAAAAAAAATGCTACTCAGTTGAGTTTATTGCAAAAAACGCCCACTCTATGTTTGCCGTCTTTGCAAGAAAGAGTGTATTTACACTCGGCTGGCAAAACTCACAAGTATAAACGTAGGTTTTCTTGGTGGAGGTAGTCGGTGTCAGGCATTTGCTTAATCAAGCTGAGATTCAGGAGGACAAAGGTCAATGGTGTGGTGGTTGCTGCCCAATGGATGCATTGTCTGGGCATGTCTTCACAGTGGTCAAAATAAAATAATTTCTCTCCCAAAATGGTTTGTAGTTTCAGTACTGAACTACACAAAAATGGCAAACAAGTTGTTTGAACTTCTTTCAAATTGCTTTCTTTTTCAGTTGTTACCTGAAGATGTCTGATAACTACAGCGTCTATACAAAGTCTTCAAAGTAACTCCTAACAAAGCCTGATAATGTGGCAGTAATATACTGCAACAACACAATGCTTTTGTTAACTGTGCCTCGTATTTTTCCATTATGATCTTTTAGATAGTCAAGAGTGGAGAGCCGAAGGAAACAAATGATATGCAACACAGATACCAGATCGTATCAGAAAACCCGGATATTGTGACCACATGGACTGAGCCAGAGGCCACCAGTACACCCCGCCGGGAAATCAGTGGTATCTATGTTGCAATGCTGAGGAATACAAAGCTTTGAAAATGAGACTTAAAGCTGTACCAACTTGTTTGCAATGTAAAAAGGGGTTCTCACTTTTTTAACAGAGAACTTTACAGAGAGTTTTAGCGTCTTTCAGCTCTTTGTTTTGGTTTCATGGCACCAAACGTTGCTGTTCATTGGGTCACTGTCACGGCTACCTGCCAACACCAAACAACACAAACACAAGATAAGCCATTAGCTGGTTAGCATAGTAGAACATTTAGCAGCTAAAAAGACAGATGTTTTTTCTTATGAGCTGGTGGAGAACAAACCAGATCTAAATAGACTGATTACTGGAGCTGAGCCGCATGCTAAATGAATGCTAATGCAAAAAGAAATAAACCCAACCAACGGAATAACCGAGGAATGACCTCTTGACACCAAACCTTCAATGTGAAGGAAGGGCCTCCAGACTCGTCTACAGTGCTTACTTTGGTTGCAGTGAGTTTTGCTGCTGCAAAGCTTTGAAAAGTTTCTATGAATGTTTTGATGTTTTTTCTTCTTTGGCCATGAAATTGGGTCACCATTAGAAATGATTGTAACTGCTATGAATCCATGCTGCCGTCCTTTACCAAAGGGGCAAGGTACAACCTTTTCAAAGCCACAACTCATTCGAGATAGCTTACAGAGCTTAAACAATTAAGTATTTTCATCTATTTGTAGATAAAAAAGAAAATTAGTTCATGAATCATGCAAGCCTACTTTCAAATAAAAGCCCTGAATTTACTAGTTCCAGCTTCTCCAACATTGCTGCTTTTCTCTGTTTTATATCATGGTAAACTGAATATCTTTGGGTCCAGACAAAACATTTGAACATTTTGCCTAATACTGGCACCAAAACAGCCCTGAGACATTGAGGAATGGACTCCTCTAGACCTCTGAAGGCGTGTCGTGGTATCTGGCACCAATATGTTAGCAGCAGATCCTTTTAGTCCTGTACGTTGCAGGTGGGGCTCCATGGATCGGACTTGTTTGTCCAGCACATCCCACAGATGCTCAATTCAATTGAGTTCTGGGGAAATTGGAGGTCAAGTCAACACCTTGTTGTTGGGTTCCTTTAACCATTCCTGAACCAACAGACAATACCATTTCCAGCAGTTTGAGCTACACTAGCTCCTCTGTTGGATTGGACCAGCCTTCACTCCCCATGAACATCAATGAGCATTAGTTAGTTGTCGCCAGTTCACTGCTTTTCCTTCCTTCCTTGGATGACTTTTGATAGTTGCTGACAAATGTGGATCGTGAACTAACCTAAGACATACCTAATCTAACCCTAAGACTTACCCCACAGGAGCTGCAGTTTTGGCAGATGTTGGAAGGTGTGAAAGACTCAATCAGTGCTATCAGTGCAATGCTGCTTTAGCTAAAGTTGGCCAAACTCAATTTTAATTGGCCTAATGTTGGTTTCTACCAGCTAAAATGTTGAGAACGAAGACTTGGCACCACATTCGAGGTTTCTTTTAGGGAAAACGAATCAATAAATCACCACAATAATCTTGAATTATACATCATCAACACGATCCTTGGCTTTCACGAGACGAGTATTTGTGCCGCCACCCTGCATTTTGCTGGTGCCATGTTAGGGAATATAATACACCTTACACAACCTTACACTTTATTGGAATATGAGGCATAAGGGCTAATGTTCACATGAAGACAGAAGAGTGTATGGGCAGGAAACAAAATGTAATTACCAGAGTTGAGAACTTTCCAGTAGGTGCTATTGATTTTCTATGATGCTGAAACGAGTTTATGCTCAGAGAGGAAGAAGGAAAAATACAAATGTAGAAATCAAACTTCTCCAGGGGAAAGTGTTGAAGCCAACATGGCTTCTACCAAACATAATTCATGTTGTCCACAACTGATATGATGGATAACGCTCAGTTTGATTGATTACACTCATTTAGGTTTAAGATTATTAATACTACCCTGATTCTCTGTGGGGAAATCTTCACCAGACTGATTCTAGTCATTCATTTTGATCAGAATTATGTGCAAAAATATGTTTTTTAGTGGTTTTAGTAGCAGCAACCACAGTATAAACACCACATACTTGATATAAGCGTCATTTCTGACTCATTTTTCCATAACCTGTATCTCTACTTGAGCTGTATTGACCACAGCTGTCAAATTAAAACTACTGCAGTTGTTTACGCTGTCAAAACAGAGCCAGAACTCATGAAAAGCACAAACTATATCAGTGTGTTTAACTGTGAATCTGATACGTTAATGACGAATGTGTTTCTTTAACATTACTGGAAGTGACTGACTAATAAATACTGGTGTGTTTTTTTCCACAGAGGGCTTCATGCTGACCATCTGCGGTGAGTCAAACAAACAATTTGTCTCGTCAGGAGAAAAGAAAATGCAAAAAGAAGATCTGTTTTTATTGTCTTTCAATGCACTTCAACTGATTTATTAGGGAAGTTTTTGCAATCATTCAAAAGAAAAATCAGCCCTGCAGATTTTTTGATGACTCGCTGACAGATACAGAAAACAGTTATGCGAGTATCTGTTATGTAAATGTACAAATGTGAGTCATATTTCTGTTATTAATTCCCCCAAAACATTGTTATTATTCTTTGCCACTAGTAGAACAAAGGGGAGGAAAACAGCATATAAACAATCCTGAGTTAGTAAGAAAATTAATGTTTTAAACCCCCAAATTGCCGTTAACAAAAGATTTTAAAAATCCCTGGTATGTCGTCGAGCTTTGTTTGGAGGAGCTGCCACAAACAACATTTGCGAGTCACAGTTTTGAATAATAATGCTCTAAATACCACAACATTGATCAACAGTCCTCCGTGACCATGAGGAGTAATTTAGCATTCAGAAAGTCACCCAGGGGTGAGTCAGTTGACAGAAAGAAGTTTCATCTTTGAAACCTTAAAGGGAGAAAAATCCAGCTTTAGAAAATACATTGTGCTGTTTGAATCATTCAGATTAGATGGATTGAAGAGCTGTCTGCCCTCTGACACCCGCTCGGAAGCTGGAAATTTAGCGTCTTCTCTGAGCATTTAATCTTACTGACATTAATGCGCATTGTGTTCTGACCTTAATGTGTTCTTGAGGTTTTACAGTCGGTTTACAAGGTTTCCTGATGTCAGAGAGCGCAGTTTGACACAGTCATAAGACAAATCAGGGACACGCAGAGACCATTTCCTGCACTGTAAACCTTGGCTACCTTGATGTCATCCTCTAATGACAAGTCTACACCTGATTCACCCGACTTTTAGATATTTTCCATTCAAAGTATCACCAGTATACTACACTGGGGCTCCATGCCAACATACATTAACATCTACATTATCTCAGGATTAAGAAAATCACACCATACCGCTCTGACACTTAGTGGTGAGAAACTGTAAACGAAAGCAGCTAAATGTGGCATTTTTGTCCAGGAGGTGAAAATAACCTTTAAGTGAATAAATATTGTGTTGCTCGAAGGAAAGTGTTTCCAAAGTGTTCCTGACTACAAGTTTATTTATATTGTGACATTAGACATCAAATTACAAATCGAAAGGAACCATTTTTCAACAAGACTAAGAGTGTACAACCATGCCAGCAGTTCTTTAAGCTATGCCTTTCTAATTACCACTTATTGCAAAGTAGAGCTGAGACTGATGGAAATGTCATGAGTTTTGCAGGAAATTTTGACCTGACGATGGAGCCAAATGGATTACAAAGGTTATTAATTACTCCTAATGCGGGCATGCACATCTGAACCCAAAGTAACGGCAATACAACCAATAGCTGTTGAAATATTCCACTAAGAACGCCAACATCATGATGAAGCTACATGAAAAATCAATGGATAACCAACGTCTGAACCAAATTTCGCCACAATCCATCCAGTGGTTGTTGATATTTTGTTATGAATGGGTCTAGAGCCACGCCTCCAGCATAACTACAAATTAAAAACTAAATAATACATAGATGTGGTTCAGGATGGAAGCCCAACGTGGACACTAAGGAGCTCTTAAGGTTCAGTGAAAGTCTGTGTAATCAAGTGTAATCAAAGTCATACCATACCATAAAACTGAACTATTAACAATTATATTACTTATAAGAGCACTTTATTGCCAACATTGAGTGCTAGAACCAACAATTTACAGGCGACACGTGGATCTATTGGGTTTCTGAATGGATAAACTTGGTGTACTCTTAAGAAAGACACCTGAAGACTTCAGAATCAATAAGTAGCCCGGTGTGATTGGTCTCCACAGAGCAGATCACTGGTAACCCACTTCAGATCAATGGTAAACTCGTGGAAAGAACTCCTTTACTTTGTTGATAAAGAAAGCAAATCAACATGCCACTGAACGTTCCTCCTCTGTGTTAGCCACTGGCAAACAGCTGCATGTGAATGTGAAAACAGACTTTTTATCTTTCATGCAAAACAAAGAAAGAAACAGACAACCATTAAAATTGACTCAGTCATATCCCGAAGGGACGAAACGAGGATTTAAAAAACACAAAGACAATTCTCTTTCATACATGAAAGCAGCAATGCTGATGCAGGAATAAGAAGGTGTGTCATCAAAACGTGATGCCCGACCGCGACGATGCGTTTCATCATGTTTTGCGCATTTACAGCTCCTGACTATGATTGTGGTGTTTCCATTATGTATCATCAAGTCCATTGAGGAAAAAGTAAATCCCATAATCCTTGGAAAGAAAAGGCAATAAACAAAGTCTGAGCAGAAGGCTGGAATGAGTCAGCAGAGGTGAGGAGCTGCAAAGTGGCAAAGAAAGAAATATATCTGCTCTGTATTTGTTTCTTAGACGCACAAATCCTCAGTAAAATAACCCGGCAGGTAGATCTACCTGGAGCTACAT
>CM071603.1:32149191-32192593 GCA_036365135.1 Miichthys miiuy | reverse complement strand
TTGTCCCTGTCGTCCAGAAGGCATAACACTTTTTTTCTCACTGTCTCCTTTTCTTGTCTCTCCTGCCTTTGTGTCTGCCCCACCACCACCACCACCACCACCACCACCACCACCACTATATATAACTGCTGTCTCTGTCTCACAGTCTCATCTTGTCCCTCTGCCGCAATTCATCTGTTTATCACTCTTCCTCTCCTCTCTCTTGGTCTCCCTGTTTCCATTTCACTGTGTCATTTCTGTTTGTATTGCTC
Organism: Miichthys miiuy; assembly: GCA_036365135.1. Classification (NCBI taxonomy): domain Eukaryota; kingdom Metazoa; phylum Chordata; class Actinopteri; family Sciaenidae; genus Miichthys; species Miichthys miiuy. Next base: position 32,192,342 of record CM071603.1, on the reverse strand, counting down.
AATCTGTCCTTCCTAATCATCCCTATCCCTCGCTCTCTGTCTCTTTCTCAAGTGTAGCCCAAATTCCCCTTTCTTTTTTTCTTCTTTTTTTTTTTCCAGCGGCAGGTCATTAACTTCCATCCCTGGCTTCTGAAAGATTTTGTGCAGTAATGGGCTCTGTTCAGTGTGCCTGAATCAGCTGCAGAGACGTGTAAAGTAATTACTACTGAAATATCCATCCCACTGTTGACTCCTTTGAGAAAACTTATTAGTTCCCCCTTTTGTTACTGATTTATTCTGGAAGCCAACTGCTATTTCAAACAAAATATTGTTGAAGACATCATGTTCTTCCTGTTCTTTGCAAATTATTGTCTCCCTCTTCTTATATTTTTAAACAATAATGAGTATCAACTTACAAACATAGTTTCATGTAGTCATTTTTTATTTTTTATTTTTTTAACTGATGATATATTATTACAGAAGGTCTCTCACACACCATATCCTGGACCAAAATCTAGTAATAATCCCTGTTGGCACTGATTCAGAGCCAATTATTCAATAATTTGAATAAATAATAGGAACAGTGTGCTCTTCAACAGGAGGACAGTAACAGAATAGAACAGAACAGAAGTAACATAGCAACACAGCGCAGACAAAATGATAGAAGAGCAACAAGACTAAAAATAAAGGTTTGCAACATTAAGGTGTGTCTGTATATAAAAAAGAAAGAGTAACTGGTAATTTACACACATGGCCTCTGGAACTGATTTATCATTGCTGACTGACCACTATAGCACAGGTAATTGTACTTGTGATTTAAGGTGTGGGAGAAGCAGGTGTAAAATCTGTGGCACCGTTGTAGGCATGGCAATTGTTTCTATTCATAGCAGACATTGTTAGCACGGTAGACGCCATCTGACAGCATTCCAAAGGAGGTGGGTTGTTGCCAGATACATACGACGCTGTTTCAGTATATCATGCAGAAAAGACAGAAAGAGAGAGATTAGACATAAAACATTTTAGTAATTGCTATGGCACTGAAAAGCACTTCAGTGACAACAGGAAAGGATACTGCGGCAAATTAAGAGGATGCAGATGTTGAGTTAATCAAAGAGCCTCAACAAAAGCAAAAATACAAGCAATTCAATTCTGTTATTTTGTTTATGGATTCTTTTGCTTCCCAGACATGAACAAGACAGGTCTCACATAGCGCTGCGTCAGGACTTAGTTCACAGTCTGCATTCATATTAACTGAACTGCAGATGTGCTCATTTACATAATCTGTGTTAGTAAATAAAATGTAGTGAAGCAAAATTTTGCAGCCCCGAAGGTAAATTGTGCTGCGTTTAGTATATCAAACCATAAACCCCTTCCAGCCTCTCCCATCTACTGCTTACCAGCCCCCGGGTGGCACAGGAGACTTAACAGCACTGGATCTCATTGATAATGTACATCTATGTACTTAAAGCAGTGCCTATGTTAAAGGCACAATCAGTGATCAATCAAAGCTTTAAAGAGAGGTGGCTGCACCAGCAAAATTTATAACCCAGCTTTGGAACTATAGGTCCACATTTTAATTCATGATTACTTGAGAACATCGCCTATATGAATTATATTCAATGACCTAATATACGGGCGACGAAGCTACTTGTGTTAAAGGCCTCAGGAGTTTTGTCTGTCCGCACAGGATATTAATGGCTGCCAAGTCAACGAAACAGTCTCACTTAACCTTTTCGATTTTATTAAGTCTTAAAAATCACATCATGGCTTTAGGCCTGCGTGTGGGTGGTGAGGGACTGCAATCGCTCCATCTGAGAAGGACGGCATGACATACAGCCAGGGGCATAAAGTATTTTGTTAACTCTATTTGGCATATACTGCACCAAAGTCAATCAGGCCAAAAAAAGGTGCAGGAAAAAATGGTGCATTGTGATAGTTTGAAATATATATAATTGTTAACAACATTTCCCAAATGTTTTATTTTTTAAGCAACATGATATCAGGTCAGATGAGGCTTCATGTTCTAAATCCGCGGATTCAACAGATAATTTGATATTATATTTAGTTTGGATTCACCATTTATGTTAATCAAATAGTCTCCTTAGCACATCTTCTTTTTTATTCTTATAATTCCAGTCCACATGGTGCGGTTCAAACATGCAGTATCTGTCTATGTATTTATCAAGTCCTCTATTTTAATTATTAAGTTGTCATAAATATTTTAGGAATCAGTGTTTGTATGTTTGTAAGTGCTAAACTTTAGAGAGCAATCTGAAGCGACAACAATTTGCTCGCTAATTTTTGGCACACAATAGCTGTTTAAAATGATTCTTTCACTCATTACTGCCCAAATGCCAATGCAAGGACATTTTAAGACGGTTTGCAACATGTATTTTATGTACAATCTCTAATTCGTTGTCATATAACATCCACTTCTATTCAGATTTTCAAGCGTTTTGGACATTTGACATATGAAGTATCAGTGGTTTTACTTCTCAGGGTCAATAGCCATTTTCCCAGAATGACAATATCTGCTTTCAAGGCAGAAATGAGAGATGATGTAGAGCTAGTTAGCTCTCGTCCATAACAGACAGCACGGACTGACTGCAACTCAGCAGAACATATTGAATCGACCTTCTCTCTTTCACTTCCTGCCAGTTTACTTACCTTTTTTTTCATAAACCATTTTTCTCATCCATTCAACTGGGTATTAATTATGTCTGCTGTTGTAAATTCAGTCTATTCACCACAGGATCAGGGCTGAGAGGCACGGTCACACACTCAAGGCCATTCACTCGAGACTGCTGCAAAGCGAAGAATGAGCCCTACTCCTATTTCCTCCTCAGGCTTTTTAATAAGAGGACCAGAGAAGATGGTGCTAGATATTCTAACTTTTAACTGTCTGTCTGTTCATCTCTGTCTTGTCTGTCTGTTTGTCTTCCTTCTTTCTACTTAAATTTCTACCATTAAAACCCTTTTATTATCCTTGTTAATCCCTCTCGCATATGTCCAGTGTAGGCTGTAAGATGGAATTGAACAGATCTGTTCACCGACTCTCTTTTCTTCTCCCATGCTGTTCCTTGCATGCCCTTTGAAAGAGCAGAATTAGCTTTTCCTTGTAGCAACAATGAGTCTGGCTCTCGTCCCTTTCAGTTTCTCTTTTTACCGTCAAATAACCCACTTTGCCGCTCAGCACAGATATGATTACGTTCCTTTTTTTAGCAGGATTTAACATTGAAGTCAGGGTACGTTGCTCTGGTAAGACTGTAAAAGGAATTCTGGGAAAATGAACAGACACATTTCCTGCTGAACTCGAACAGTAAACGAATATGAAAAGAAATGACAAAAGTACAAACAAAGACCGAATTACTACGCAAAGAAAAAAGAGAAATAGGAATGGAATTGAAATTTACATGATAGGATGTGAATGATGAGCCAGGGAAGAGGTGCATTAATTCAGTTTGATTTTTACGATTACAGTTACTATTTTCCTCTCGAAGAAAGTTTAAATGCTGCTTTAGGCAACTTTGGTGAAATGAGGGAAAAAATATGAAAGCAAAACTGTATTTTAAGAAATTGTTGAGAGCCAGAGAGAGAGCCAGAGAGAGAGAGAGAGAGAGAGAGAGATAGAGAGAGAGAGAGAGAGAGAGAGAGAGAGAGAGAGAGAGAGAGAGAGAGAGAGAGAAAGAACAGGAAACACTGGTCCTTCATATTTTAGTAATAGCTGAAAATAATGATTGTAGCAAACTAAATTATGTCTTGAAAGTTCATTTTCACAGCACAAACCAGAATGCAGTTAAGGATATTTTACAAAGTCTTTGGCAGTTGTGGAAAAACTTTCACTTTAAACTCTGTCCCTGTTGACTCTTATTCAATTCACTTTTATTTATATAGCACCAAATAAGAACAAAAGTTATCTCATGACACTTTCCACATGTATAGACTGCACGCTTTATAATAATATTTACAGAGACCCAACAATTCTCACCATGAGCAAGCATCCGGCAACGGTAGCAAGGAAAACTTCCTTTGAACAGGCAGAAACCCTGAGCAGAACCCTTTTGTGGGCAGCCATCTGTCTTGACCGATTGAGTTATAGATAGATAGATAGATAGATAGATAGATAGATAGATAGATAGATAGATAGATAGATAGATAGATAGATAGATAGATAGATAGATAGATAGATAGATAGATAGATAGATAGATAGATAGATAGATAGATAGATAGATAGATAGATAGATAGATAGATAGATAGATAGATAGATAGATAGGATAGATAGATAGATAGCAACATCAATTAGCTACACCTTTTGCATGTCCATTTTGGTGGGAAATGAGATGAGAAATGGGATGGGGTGTTGTTTGTATGTTATTTTTCTGAAAATCCTTGTGCTTCTAGCTGGCAGCATGGCACACTCATTCATGTCTTCTTTTAAAATTTGACCCGAAAATAATACCAATAAAACCAAATTCCTCATGCTGTGTAGTACCAAATCCATACTGTATTGTTTTGCTAACTTTGCCATCATTTCTTTACAATATATACAGTATCATGTGTTTGTAAGAAGGCCTTGTGTGTGCATGTGCAAATCTATTTCCAACAGCTAACAAGGGCTAAAGTATTCTGAGAACTTGCTTTCCAGCAGACTCAAGTGCAGCTGCACATCCTCCAACAGATGAGCAGTGTTTGTGTGTGTGTTTGTGTAAACATGTAGGTGCTCTGTGCTGGCACACATGCATATATTTTCATGCATCTGTAGCTCCACCATCAAAGAGCTGTTGTACTTGATGCCGACTGTATAATATACAGGTTTGATTTTTAAGCAGGCAGGTCTTGAGTCAACTCAGAAAAGAAGACCCTGTTGAGCTCAGTAACAACATCTCTCTTGTCTCATTTTTGCTTGTGACATTAACATGATACACACACACAGACACACACACACTGCTGTATGCTGCTGTATTTTTATTCTCTTTGGAAATTATACTGCATATGTGTGAACTATGAAGCCGGTCCATCTCACACTTTTTTTTTTCTCTATTTCTCACAGTGCATCTCCTCTCCCTTCTTTTTCTCCTTTTATTCTCTCTTCTCCTCTCTCCATGCAGCCAGGCAGAATCAGGAAAAAGGGGAGGTCAATTATAGATTCACACCTCAAACCTTGTCAACTTTGTTGTGTAGAAAGTCGGAGTTGAGGTGTGTTAGGGCCTCTGGTATGAACAGTGTGGGCTGACTCAAACTCTACAGCCTACTCTGTATCTTTGAAGTCATATTCTCTTTGCGCACGCACACACCACACACACACACACACTGCAGGGCAACAGAGGTCACTTTGATTCTGTGGTTTGCACATGACATTGTCATAGTAACTGCCTCACAGCATACCATAGGAAGGAGGAGGAATCATCAAACAACCTGTAATTAGTCTCTCATTCTCACAGTAGCCCTTTTCTGTTCATTTCTCCTTCTTTCTCTTACACGTCCTTCTTCTCTCGTTTCATCCCATTTACTTTCATCCTCTCTCCGTTGACCTTTACTTTTACTCTGTCTTTTTCTACCTCCTGATCCTTATCCATGTGACATGGCAAATATATATATATATATATATATATATATATATATATATATATATATATATATATATGGCATATATATATATATATATATGTATATGTATGTGTGTGTGTGTGTGTGTGTGTATATAGTACAGAAATATATATTTATACTATATCATGACACACAACGTGTTCCAGAAATTCAAGGATAGGTTAAATAATTTAAATGTGACCAGGCCAATAGAAAAAAACTGTCCTCAATTTCCTAAACATAAATACACTACTTTGCTTTTTTACATTTTGGATTTTTTTAGACAGTAAATAAATAAAAATAAAATAAAAACAGAATGTATCAGTGTAGAGAAAGTGGAGAAGGGATTGATACAGCCTGACCTTTAAACCATCATAGGAAGATATAGTGAAACTTTTTGCAGGTGGTTGTAAGGTAACTTAGACCAGCTTAGGATTTCTGATTCTGATGATACAATTCTGACGATGAATTTGATTGTCATATCTTAAAATGCTTTCCTTTTAAAACCTCAGTATATAACTAAATACAACAAAATAACATAATGGTAAATGGTAAATAATTATTTGTACTTTTAATACTGTTTAATAACCAAACGATTACAACTTCAGCACCAAAATAAGTATAAAACTAACTTGTAATTCAATATTTAGACCATTTAATGTATCTCAATATTAACCCACTCTCATCTTATCTTACAATAGTGATGTTATTACAGTTGTTTTATTTTACTGCTCCATATCCAAACATTTTTATACAGGTCATGTGTACATACTGTAAACAGAAGGACACACACACACACACACACACACACACACACACACACACACACACACACACACACACACACACACACCTCATTCTTGGTGTCACGTTGGCAGCTTACCTATAAGCGTGTATAATAATGTGTTATGACCCTATGCTCCGGCAGATGGTGGTTTTGGTCACTACTTGCAAAAAACTAACGCAATGTTATGCATCAAACATCCAGAATGATACATTGTTTGTTAGATATTGTAATATTAAGGGCAATGACTTCTATGTATTGTAAGTATGGTAAATTTAAACATAACCAGTTTTATAATGATTAAACAAATCTAATTACATCTCAGTCAATTAAGTTTAAAGCATCCTATGCACTGATATAATTTAGCTTAGATCAAATCAAATTTACAGATTTACAGATACATTTATTTGCCTCCTAACAGGAGACACTTTAGATGTTGAATTCATATGACCAAGCTGTTTGATGGTGGAAGAATGGAACGCAAGGACAGGCAGAAAGGAAAAGATAAAGAATAAATAAGAAACTACAATCTGCTTTTATCTTGGGGAAATGAAGGGGATAAAACTTGATCTATTGTCACAAATGGCAGACTTTTCACCCATAATCTTCTGAAGATAATATACTGCGGATTACAGGTATTGAACTATTATTGCATTAAGTCTCTTCTCCCTAACCAATTCTGAATAATGTGAGCAATTTTATATGTTAGATTACATGCATACTTTGTGTCTGTGTGTGTGTGAGAGAGAGAGAAAGAGAAAGAGAGAGAATGTGGATTTTAATGGGTAGGAATACCACAGTATGCTTATCACTTACCCAATTACGTGGGATTGCAAAACTAATCTACAACTCTATTAAAACAAGAGACCCTACAGCTCAGGGTTAAACAAAAGCAAATTACATTACCCTGTCTCTCTCTCTCTCTCACACACACACACACTTCACTTTTTCTATACACTGTGCTTCTGTCAACCAGGCTTGTTCCTGTTCACCCATATCTCCACTGAGATTTTAGAAGAGCAGCCGTGCAAAGAGTGTAAGTCAGCTCTGATACGTTATGGATGTGTACTTGCTCTTTAAAAAAATCACTTGTTCTTTTGAACTTCCCAGTTTCATTAAAAGTTGATTGGATGGAAAGGCACGGGGGTGTTTCCCTTTCCCTTTGTCTGCTCTAAAAACATAAAGTTTCACATGAGATTCCTTTCACTGTACACTGAGCCTTTGTGTGTGATAGAGGTTTTATGTGTACAAAGAGAATCAAAATCATGCGCAAATGTTTGATATAGATATCGTATTATTAATACTAAAGAAAAAAATGTATTTATCTTTAAGTGAATACCACTTTGCACAAATGAGAATTCATCAGCAAGTCATAAAATAATAAACCGTAATGCTGCTTATCATTCTGTTTGGGGTTCTTGAAGCCCTCTGAACAGCTCAAAACACACTTAACCACACTTAGCTTGATTTTTTTATTGTGTGTGAACATTTTATATACATATGAGACCACTGCTGTAAAACATGGTAAAATATAATGGATGATTATATGACAGTAAAAATGACTTCAAAACTCATGTCAGGGCCACCACTCCAGAACATGTATACCACCCACTATAGAATGAAGGCCCTAACTGTCATGGAGGACACCAGCCACCCAGCATCTCACTCTGTTCTCACTCTTTCCCTTAAGAAAACGCTTACAGCATCAGAGTTTGGACCAGCCGCCTCAAAAACAGTTTGTACCCCCAGGCAGTCAGATTTCTTATTTATTGTTTTTGTTATTTCTTTATTTCTGTAAATTATTAAAGGCTGAGAGGGCCAGGGTGCATGCATCTCATTGCATTTGAATGTAGTTTCTAAGTGTATATGATAATAAACTTGAACTTGACCCTGAATTATCCATATCTGTGATTGATGTTGACAGGCTTTTTTTATGCAGCAGTACCCCTCCAAATCCAATAAGTCTATTTGGATTTCTGTAAGCAGTTTGTTTGTGAAACCTGGCAAACAAAAGGAATTGAATACATTCATGCATTCACTATATGACATGTAACTCTTTATATTAGGTGTTTATTAACAATATATGTTCAGATAAGCTTTTGTGTAAATAATCTACATAATTTCTTATGTAAAGTAAAGGTTTATGTTGTAAAATGTATACCTTATAGGAACTAACTTACCTTTAATCATTGTCATTGTCATTGTCAATCTTTGCATTAGAGGTAAGTTACTTAAACTCAATAAATGTGTTTGTATTGCTATTATAAACAATTCTAATTCACGTTCTTAAGAAGTCTACAGACTACGCATACAGCAAACGGGTCTGTGGGACACTAAACAATGAGGAAGTCCAGTGTCAACAAAACACAAGACACAAAACATTTTTTGTAGAGTTCAGTTTTCACACAAAATCAATTCAGTGTTTCCACAGTGATAAAGAAAATAAAGCACAGGCACATTAACTGCTCATCAGTACAAGCTCTCTAAAACTTTAGGAGAAAATGTTTTGGCAGGGCACCCTGGTGGCTCACCTGGGACAGCGTGCCCCCCACTGAGTACAAAGGCTCAGTCCCTGTCTTGTTTGATTTCAACCTGTGGCCCTTCACTGCATGTCAGTCCTCCACTCTCTTTCCCTACTTTCCTGTCACTTTTCAGCTGCCACTATCAAAAAGGTTTAGAAGTGCATATAAAAAAAGTAAAATAAAAAAGAGTTTAAAAAAATATTTTGGCACACAGGCCACTGAGAAGCTCCACTGGAGCAATTGGGTTTCCAGGGCCTTGCTCAAAGGCACCACAGTGGTGGTAATGAGGGAGGGGCATGTCCTCGTTTTCACTTTCCTACCCAGATTCATCCATCTTGTCAGGGGAACTGAACAGACACAAGTTCATAAAGCCAATTCCAATTTGTCCATCAACTGTGATCCTATTTTGTCTCCCCTGGTCTTACCCTTTACTTATTGTTGTACGTGTGTAATGCCCAGTTGTACAGAGTTACAAATGAACAAGGCACATCAAGTTTATACAGAAAAAGAAAAAAAAAGCCAACTCATCTAATCCTAATCAGAAATAAATGTTATATACTGTAAGAGTACAAGAATTTCTCCCTGGTTAGTCATTTGATATGTATACTATAGTTAGACAAACCTGTCACCTTTGTGAAGTGAAGGGATCCAAACTGAGCTCATTTGTTAAAAAAGTTGGTGCATTTCCTTGTACCTTGATGTCATTCTCATGGCCTTTACCCAAGTGACAATACTCTTCTGTTACCACAATAACCTCCTCTTTGTCTAGGGTCAACATAGACTTTCTGTTTCTTCTCTAATGCACTTCTCTCTCAGTCCCCCTCTCTTCATCTACCATGACCTCAAATCCCAGATGGCTTTTTCTGTCCTTTTCTCTCCCTGTATCTGTCTGTCGCACTCTCGTCCAGCCCTTCTCTCTCTGACCCGACCCTGTCTTCTCAAAAGTTGTTTGAAGTTTCTGACTCCCCACTTCCCCTGTCTTGTCAAAGAGAAGGACTTTGTCTAATTTTCTCTTAATCTCTTCATCCCTTCCTCTGCGTAAGAGAACTCTTTTACCTGCATATGGAGGGAGAGGGTAGGCTGGAGGAGGGGAGGATGGCGAAAAGAAGGCAGAGAGAGGGGCAGGAAGCTGGCCTGTGACTGCCCCCAATCAGGCTTCACTTCTTACTCTTGTCTTTATCTCTTTTTTCTCATCCCTTGTTCTTCTGCTCAATCATTTTATCTTGTTCGCTCGACTTAGAAAACTTTCCTTAATCTGTGATTTAAAGTGTAGAGAAAATGCATCAGCGATAGAGGGAGAAACAGTAATGAAAGGGCATAAAACAGTTGACAAGAATGTTGGAAACGAAGAAGAGTGCAGCCGTGAAAAGATAAAGCTTCACCTTATTAAACCACACGTCAACTTGACTCAAGTTTTTTCTTTTTCCAGATCAACGCTAGCGCTGAGTCTCATGTGGAGAAAAGAAGTGCTACGGAAGGAGGGAGGAAAGGAAAGAGAGTGGATGTGATGGACATTCGCTGAAGAGTCTGGCCTTTCAGTAATTGTGCCTGCCGCGGTGCAGAGGTCAGAGGTAAATGCCACACGTGGATATGTCCTGTTATAATGAGTGGGACAGGGTGTGACACATTCACAAACACACACACACACACACACACACACACACACACACACACACACACACACACACACACACACACACACACACACACATTCTCTCAAACACCCCTGCGCGGATTCATCAATATTCTTATGGGGATTAATATGCAAATATAGTCAACTATGTCCACACAAACATGTTTCCACACACACAGGAGTGGAACTTTAGAAATGTGCTCCATCACCGATCCTAGTTACCTTATCAGGACTGTAATCATTAATTTCCTCCAACATTGGTAATATATTCTGATCTCTGTCAGATTATTTTTTTGTATATTTGATGTGGAACAGTGAAAGCTCTAATAAGTTGGAGGTGTTGGCTGATCACCAGTATATTATTAGAGACAGGGCTAATGTATGTTTCTTTTGCCACACCAGCATGTTTTTATTGGACTTTTCCTCGATAATAATAAGTTAAATAATAATTCATGTTTGTAGCATTGTACAACCAGATACAAAAATAAAAAAGACATTTTCTGACACATTTGCCACATTGTATATAGAAACTCTTAATATAAAAACACATTTTTAACTCATATGCCATAACTCATATATTATTTTGTCTTTGTCAAACAAAATGAAAAAGAGAACAAATGACTACCATGAAATGTAAAACCTGAGCAGAACAAACCAACAAATGAACCAAACAAACAAAGTAGAAGAACTCTTCCTGTACAGAAAACTTCTCTTCTTGTGCAGTGATGCTGTATTGTCTGGCAATCTGTAATATTCTCTGATTCCCAACTGCAGCTAAAACCACTTTCGTGCATTTCAATTCTTATGCATAAAGGGAAGAGATATATTTCTTTAACTAACACACACTGTTAACTGTCTATATCCATGCCTTCACTCACTAACACCAAACCTGTCCTGGATTAACCTCTCTTTCTCTTTTAAAGTCATTTAGTGGGGCATTTTATCTTAGTTTTGATAGGTCTGACATTTAACAGAGAGGAAACACGAGGACAGTAAGAAAAGGAATGACATGCAAGGAAGGTCCTTAGTCACAATTGAACTGGAGACATTAAAATACGTGTCTTAGTCGACCAGGCTAATAGGCACGGCAGTTTCTTTAATAATGCACCTCGTAAATAATACAGTAAATCCAAATCCAAAGGCGGAAAGTGACCCTTTAATGTATTCAGAATATTTAATATGGCTACAAATATTCTCTTACTTACCAACTCTGCCCATGGACAGTGCCAAATCTAGTTATTTGATTGTGCCTTCATAGTAGGAAACACAGTAGCGATGAGTCCACATTTATACTGTTTTCTCTCCACCCACCAACTCTAAGCTTCCTGAGAATAAGAAGCTCTCTCGCTCTCTGACTATGCGTTTTGCTCTTATTGTGAAAATGTCAGCTTGACCCAAGAGGTGTCAGATGAAGGGTAGAGTGTCCCCAGAGATAAAGGCAGTTTCTCAAGGTTGCAACGTATATGTATATGCATGCGTCGTGTGTGCATCAGCAGTCTGTTTGTGTTTGCATACATGTGGCTTTGCCTCATTGTTGTTCCTTCCTCTGTGACGACATTGAAAAAAAAAAAAACGTTCCAGCTTGAGCATTCACCTGTGTATTCTGCTTCACCTCACCTGTTAGTTTGTGTCTGTGTGTGTGTGTGGTCTCAACCCCTACCCCCTACTATTTTAACAGATGCCACCTCCTCCTGATCCAACATGTCTCCTCTCCCTCTCTCTCTCTCTGTCTCTTGCACACATACACCCACACTTAGACAGAGCTTGTCAGAGCTCAAATCATTCATTTCCTTCCTATTTATGTCCCCATATTTAGGCCATATTCAGTATTAGTCCCTGCGAATCCTGCTTGATGAGTTCACATTGGTTCTTGATATTATAATGCTTGGGAGAATATTAATCTTCCCTTAAGAGGAGTTACTGTATGAGGCTTTAGTGCGATACTAGTGGAGTGATTCAGGAGTGTGAGGCTGCAGTGATAATTTTCCTTTCTATTTCAAAGAGTTGTGCCTAAATCAGTATGTGAAGGTCATGCTGTTTGTTGTTTAGTAGCAACCTGATATCTCACAGTGGCCTACCATGGAAACCACATTGTCCCATGTTTCTTATCTGCTTCACGACTGTATAATATTAATTGAAGGCACAAAAACTCCAAAAACAGAAAAGTGATGTCTCTGCCTGTCTCTATCTGAAATAAGAGAAAATCTAATTGTCATAGAAAAGGAAGATGGTTTAATGGAGAAGTCGCAAGTCATGAAATGTGCTGCCATATTTCTTGTTTCTGTGTGTGTTCATGTGTGTGCTCAGTGTGTCGGATATCCTGTTGTTAGAAATATAATTAGACATACCCTGCGCAGAACACGTGCAGTGATGTCTCACACTGTACAGCAAACTGTACAGTATGTGTAAATACAGGTTTTACACACAGATACACACTTTGTACGCAGCAGAAGCTGTTGATAGTTGTGCACACACACACACATGCACATACTTAAAGTTCACATAGTGTATATACAATATGAAATATATATATATATATATATATATATATATATATATATATATATATATATATATATATATATATATATATAGTTACAACATTTCAACTCTGTGTGTGCGTGTTTCTGGTTTTCTTGTGTGTTTGTCTTTAATTGGTCGTAGGTCAAAGATGATGTGTATCTATATATATATACTCTACATCAAGTATGGGTTTCTCTGTCTACCTTTTGACTCTATGTGTGTGTGGATCACATGTCTTTCAGCTTGGCTTTCATTCAGGTTGATGATATTTGAATAGTCAGTACTGTGATGATAGTAGCAGCACACAGGCAAGTGAACCAGCCTCAGCTCATAAAGCACAGATACTTCTACACACAGACACTGCGCTATTACAGACTCTGGTTAGAACAGCAATTATAGTCTTACCATAATATTTCACTGTTGTAATAATCATTTAGCACCAACTGTTCTCTGACCCACACAGACCAAAACTGTGTTATCAGACACAAAATGGCTACTGTTAAATGGAGGTTAACTGATTTTGGGGCATGGGGTCACGGCACAAAATGGCCACTGTTGAAATGTGGATCATTGGGCTGTTAGACCTTTGATACATCTTCTCCTAGATTCTGGGCATAGAAAATGTTTTCTTTTTTCCCTTTAGTCCCAGAAATGTTTCTTTGAGCAGTGGCGGAAGACAAAAATCCTTTGCACCTGAACACAGAAACAGCCAGAGAGAGGTAAGTATATTTGGGTGAAAACACTAATTGTATAGAATACATCTGACATGCAGAGAGTTGTTCAACCTTGCCCAATCTACATTAATTACATTGTTAGATCATGGTTTAAAGAAACTAGTCTTGACTGATGGGATGAGGGCATTTTCCACTGTCACTGACACTGACACTGTCTTTATACACATGGCCACAAGAGGTACTAGGCAGACACATTGGCGACATGTCTCCACTTCCTCCTACTGTACAAAAATGAAGCCAAAATATCCTGATATGGCTGCTGCCATCTTCATTTAGAGCCAAAGTCTGCACAGTAGGTTGAAGCTGTGCTAGTGAGGTCCTACTCACATTGAGGCAACTCAGTCATCAGCAGGGCTCAGCTGTCAATCATATAGCATATAGCATCAAATAACTGTTTAAGAACAAACATACATCAGCATGATAGGACTACCTTAAATCATATAATCCATCTTTATGAAAAATGTATTTGACATTTACTTTGATTTCCCCTCTGCTAATATGAAGTAGTCAAGTTTTATGACCTCTAATGCAGCTAGGGGGTCAGGGTGCGATCGAGATGTTTTGGTAGCTGTCATTTCGTCCATTTTATTATACAGTTAAAAGTTTGAACACACAGCGGAAGCTGTCATTATCTACTGAAGATACCTGGAGAATTATTCAAACTGTGACCTTAGAAAACAAGTACCAACAATTGTAGTTAAGCTCAGGGGGATACAGACACTGACTTAAACCTAGGACTGTTTGGTCTGTGTTGGTGGAAGTGTGTTGTTTCAAGTACCAAAGTACTGCTGAGATGATGGAATGTGATCCTTGGAGGCCATTTTTATTAAACCATTCATGTTTTTGAAAGCTTATCAGATGCCAAAACACTGCACTGTTGTTCTCAAACACTGACAAATTATTTTACAACACTGGAAAGCAATCACCATGGCAATTATGTTATCCTTTGTTACGAAGACTGTGAGAAAAACTGTGGAAATCTTAGGCTCATGTTTTCAAGTAATCTACGGGGAATCGTCAACCCAGAGCCTTGCCAGATCTTGCTGCACGGTGCTGCAGAAGATGTGTTAGGTTCTCTTTTTAGGTTCTCTTTTTTTTCCTCTGTGTCATTTGTTTCTTGTTTGTGTGAACATGGCCTGATGTACCAAGAGTTGTATTTGTTTTAGTTACAAATGATGGTCTGAAGACTTTCTCAGAGGCTTTTTCCAACCAATTTCAAAAATAAAATTGTTGGGGAACAAT
This sequence comes from Miichthys miiuy, assembly GCA_036365135.1. Lineage (NCBI taxonomy): Eukaryota > Metazoa > Chordata > Actinopteri > Sciaenidae > Miichthys > Miichthys miiuy. Next base: position 32,177,337 of record CM071603.1, on the reverse strand, counting down.
ACCTGCATGTATGCCCAAGTGTCTGTACTGTGATCAGCTCTATTGTCCTCCTCTTCATGTCCTCAACATTACCATATAAATACATTTGTAATGCTAAATGGTGGCCAATTGCTAAAAAGTGCCAATTCACAGATTCCTACATGCAAAACAAACAAACACAAAGAAAACTCTATGCTACATGCATAAAGCACTGAATGACATTCTCAGGCACAAGTGACTTGGCACAAGCGAAAAGCATCTCTATGTAAATGAATTCTGAATTTGTGAATTTGAAGTTTGGAAAGTGAAAAAAAGGCCCACACAAAGGTCTCACAAAGGCACACATCAAAATAGCTTTAAGCAAACGAGCTTTGCTGAGACTGAAACTGGGGAAGGGTTGAAAGAAGTCCTTTCATGCATAACTCATCAAACCAGCACCACTGTTCTCTTATCATTACCCGGCAACCTAATGTTATGTGATGTCATTCATAATGCAAAAAGAGCAAAGAGAAGACAGTGGGCTTACTTTTATTAATATTTATACATTTCAGAAGCTTGAAAGATGCAGAGATACTGCTGGCCAAAACCCTAATCAAAACATGAAATATGCATACCAATATTTGTAAAGACTCTGCAGTGTCTCATTTGCTGCTGAAATATTTGGGATTGAATGTATTATGTTTCTGTGCAAATTTGCTCATAACTTATGACCTGACAAATGACACCATCATGAAGAGCTATTTTTGAGCCGTTTGTTGAGCAGAATTAAAAATACTTTAAAGACATTTTAAAGCGATTTGGTGCTATGCATTTTCTGTGTGCATGTTAGCTTCTTTCGGTTTAATTAACTGGTATTTGTAGCATATCCATGACACCATATGTCCATTCATACATGAACACGCCATACATGCATCTGGGTGTATGTTTATAACTTTGCATGCATTTTGTTTTGTGTGTATTATCTGTGTGTGTGTGCAGCAGTTCCCTGCTGTTTTGTAATTAAAGCTGAAGTCAAGTCTAATTCCCTTACTTTGCAGTTCTGGGGTTAATTGTGAGAGCCACACAGCCCCTGGCAAGCTCTCCTCCATTTTAGTACTTCCCTGTGCAAACTACAGAGAAGATTGTTAGTGGTAAATGAGAGGATGTGAAGAAGAAGTAATAACAACACCATTACCCTCACGGTACATGAAGAGAACAGGGCAAGGACGGTTCACTAGTTAGCCTCCATGCAAATATTAATGAGGGTAAAACAAATGCTAATGGTGAAAAAGGATGCTTATAGTTTTAATGATGAGATCTCTCTGCCTGATTGCAAGTGTGTGTGCAGTTGAGTGCGCAGAGTAGGTCTTGCCCTGTGGTTGAGAGGTCATTGGGGAACAAAGAGCCCATGATAGTGCCCATGGTCGACAGGACACTGAGCATAAATCAGTCTCAAGTATACTGTTTGTCAGGTTGAAGTGGCATCAATTAGGGTCTGCTTTCTTTGGCTAAATAAACTCCTGAATTAAAAAAAAAAAAAAAAAAAAAGTAAAATAAAATGACTGAGGTTTTTGAGATACACATGAGAAGAAAGTATTTATTCTTATGTGTGCCATTATTGATTTACCAAAGGCGGGGCAGGGGATTCTACAAGCTTAATAGTTTCTGACAGAAGGACCTTTACGCAGGAGACCAGGATCGCAAAGCAGTTTAGAGTATGTCGGGATGTGTGTGTGTGTGTGTGTGCAGTGCTCTGCATGTGTGTGTACATGCTCGGTGCCTGTGGGCAGTCGGAGCTGTGGAACCGACAGACAGCCGCTAACCTTCTCGCCATGCGACCCTGTGATTGACGTCTCCATGGTGAGAAAGTGGGCGGCAGGAGCACCAGATATTACTGCGGAGGTCAGGGTTGAGCAGAGTGAGCAATCACTTCAATCCATGTGTGTGCGTGCATGTGTGTGTGGGCAGATATGTGTGCCCCTATCTACCTTCCCATTGCAATTTCCCCCTTGTGATGATATCAATTTAGCCGAAGGATAGCACTCGCTATTGAGCTGTAGAATTGTCATTTGATGCCATTTGATACCAATAAATTTTTCCCACTCTGTAATAGAAAATAAACAGAATATGGATGGACAGATGGACAGAGGGGCTGAAAAATAGATTACAGAGTGTTGACAAGAATCTCGATCTGATCACTACCAGGCAAAGTCATTACCAAAGTAAATTAGAAAGTTGAGAAGATGGGAATGTCGTTCTTTTTCTCTGATGGACGCCTTGTTTTGTTGCTGTAATTAAATGTGGTACATTGTAAAAAAAAAGAGACTTATTAACTCTTGCATGAATGTACTCATCTCTTTCTCCTTCATCCTCTTTTCCCCAGCCATTCCTTCCTCAAGTTATCTCACCCTGTGCTCTACTGTAACTGTGACAGAATTCATTCTGATGCGGGCGATCTGTGGGCCTGAGCTAAATGATTATTTCAACCATGGCAAAAGTTGAACTAATTGTTTCTTTGCAGTGGCCACTTAAAAAGTGTATCTGATTTTCTTGGTAAAAGGCTTTGAAACACGAAGTTAACATTTTCATTGGTGTTGATTAAAATGGGCAAATAAAATTTTAAATAAATGAAGTTTATGAAACTGTTTAAACAAACATCCATCCTTTTTCTGACTGTTTATCCTTTATGTTGCAGGGGCTGGAGCCTGGACAAGTCCCCACTTCAAGAGGCGGGTACACTCTGGACAAGTCACCCACTTCACGGGCAAAGAGACGACCATTCACACCTACGGGAAATTTAGAGTCACCAATTAACCTATTAACTGAATATCTTTGGACTGTGGGAGGATGCGGGGGAGAACATGCAAACTCCACACAGAAAAGCTCCAGCTGGAGTTCAAACCAGGGAGAAAACAATGACTTACTATAATTACATTCTTAGTTTTTGTTTTTTCCCTTCTCATATGCTACTGTGCGACCAATTAAAAGACAAACACACAAGAAAACCAGAAACACACACAAACAGTTGAAATGTTGTAACTATTTCTCCTGCCTTTATGTATGTATATATATAGCAGAGAGCTAGTAGTTGTTTTTACTTCGCTTTCACCTTTTGACGTTGACTTTGTTCCAGTGATATATCAATGCCACCACAGTGGTTTGCCACCACTGTTGACCTCATGTACATTTTTATTTAATGTGCCCTTTTCTTGCCCTGTTTGTTCAATCATTGTTGTCTGAATGTGAATTATAAAATAATTTAGACTAAGTCAAAAAAATTTATTATTTATTCACAAAACAGGGAATTTCATGCTTTACAGTAGTTTGTGAGATCTGACAAAAAAAAAAAAAAAAATGCAGACACAAACAACCGCCTCAGAAGTATTGTTTGGATTTTGATTGGAGCTGAAAATGAATGGTGTGTTGAGGGAGAAAGAAAAAGAGAAAGGCCTCAATGGAAAACCGGCTGAACATTCAGCGTTGCTGTAATTACCCTTTAACGCTTTTAACTGTCTCTTCTAATTGGACTTTCATATGAGCCCACGTTGGTCTTTTCCCATGGACTCTGGTTAGCACAAGTCAAACGTGTCATTAGTGTGCGTGTGTGAGAGTGAGTGGAGGGTAGTAGATGGAGACATGCATATTGTCTGGTGGTTTGAGCAAAGCTCTTCGCTGTCAGCTCATTTGTCTTTATCATACACAATCAGAATAGTCCCATAAGGAGAGAGCTATTACCATCTAGTTATTGTCAAGGCTGCTTTACAACCTAACAAATGCAGACACACACACGTTAATGTGTGAGCTTCATCCGGAAGTTTAGCTTCATGACACAGGTAACCACACCACTCATAAAGACAGCTGTTGAAACACACTCAAACACTCAAAGAAATGCTAACAGACAGATGCAGGCAAGCATGCTCGTAGTCATATCTTCACTCACTTAAAAACGTCTTATGTACAAAAATGTGTGCAGTCCAAATGTGCCGCTACCCAAGTCTAATTTATTTCTAGCAGGAGACAGACAGTCAGCATGATAAAGCTGATTCATAATTTATCAGGACTAATAGCCACCTGCCTGTGCCACTAGCTGTTATCTGCCAGAAATTATGGGCTCAGAAAACTCTATGTTTTGACTGAGTGTACATGTGGAGTGACAGGCTGAAAAAGGATGAACTGAAAATGAGCAGATTTTTTCAGAGCGGTTTGGCAGAGGGGGGAAAAACAGTATGTAATTCATTTAGTCGTTACCAATAGTAACCAGATCACTTATCTGAAAGAACGACCATTTTCAAGTTATGTGTTTTGCAGGCTTCACACTGTAAGATATACTTTTGTTCATGTGTCTATGAGCAATCACAGATACATTTCTCAACCATAACCACATTAGTTTAGTGCTTTGCCTGAAGAGATGTGACGTCTCCCATTTCACCCTTATTGTATTTTTATGTAGATTTTATATTGTTACTTTGCTCATTCTTTACAATTCCTCCAATTCCATATATCTGTGATGTCAGAGGAGTGGTGAATTATGTATGGCGCACATACTCAGACATATCGGCAGTGATTATCTGAGAATTAACTGGTTTCCTGTGCACTCCCATTTCCTAATTGGCCAATGTTAAATGATACCTGCATCAGCAAGACCCACAGTATCTATTCTTCTTTTCTATCTCCCCTCTCATCTCCCTCTGGTGTACTTAGATAATGTCTGGAGAAAAAAAGTGAATCAATGCAGCTAAAAGAACAAGATAGTTATTTACAAGTGAAGGTAGTTCTACTGTCCATGGTTGTTATTTTAAGTGATGAATACAGGAATGGGTACTTTAAATCGTTTTTTCCATCACACATGCCACTTTCATTCACAATTAAGATTATTAGCATCTTAAAAGTGTAATCAGTTAATCAGACTTTGCACAGCTCCCTCTGGAGCCACAACACGCTTTATACTTTATACTATGCTCTATACTTTATACTATCTTTCACATATGCAGTAGTAGTAGTAGTAAGTCCTGTAAACAAGCTAATGTGTAAAATTGGTAAAGTCCCCCTTTAAATTTGTAGAATAAAAGCATTTACATATAATTTTGCAATCATTTCATGTCATGTACTTCTACAATTTATTTAAGGTCCAACTTTCACTCCATTACTTTTACAATTATATTCCACAAGCATTGTCATTTAAAGATAGTGATTCTGTGCCTCAGTAGATAGTACCTACCATTTGGGGATGGTGTTAAAAATGGCACGAGCAACATATGAGAAACTTCACAAGATGAACACTTTGATCCATTTGATGATTTCCACTCTGGGTGGCATTAAGACCAGAGAGGGTTTGTTTTATCCTTGCTTAAGCGCTTTACTTATTAAACCTTTGACCTGTTCTAACTACGGTACATCCACCTCTTTAACACCCAAGTGTCTTTATCTACTTCCTGGACTCATGTATCTGGGAAATCCGGATTTCTGGTATACTCCATACGCCTGTTGAGGAAATACCTGGAGAGACCTGAAGTTTCACGCGTTTAATCAAAAGTTCACACTAAGTCTGTTCTGCCTTATGATTACATAAGGCAGATAGTTTGACATTACTCATCATCTAATCGTGTGACGGAAGGTCTTGCATACTCATCCTAGCTGTAAAACTGATTTTATAGTTCACATCTCATTAACTGAAATGATAATACTAAAACTCAATGACAAAAGTAAACCAAAAAGTAAAAATGTGTAGTGCTTTTAAAATGTAAAACCTCTGCGTTTAATGGGAAGCCAACATACAGTACTGTACAGTACATGGTGACTTGGATCATAATAATTCAGGGAGCCTTTCTTGAGTTTTAACATAGGAAGGATAATCTCTCCCAGCAGACATTCACGAGGTTGCAAAGAGTCCTGGGTAGACACAGATTAACTTGCCTCTAATGGAACAAGCCCTGCAACCACTGAAGTTTAGCAAGACCAAGGAAGCTGTTTAAGTTGCCATTGAATATACTCTCTATTAAACATGTATTTTCGCTACTGGTCCCCAGTCCCCAGATCCAAAATGGAAAAGTCGAGTGGAAAAAGTAATTTAATTTTGTTATGGGTTATCAAGATTATCGAAAAGGAAAGTAATTAAATAAAAACCTGGGACAAACTTTTTCCAAAATAATTTCTGAGTCCGCTTCAATTTACTTTCACTGTCAAGTTAGTTCAACATTCCACTTTGAGGACCAGGAGCCTCGGTGTGTGTGTGTGTGCGTGAGTGTGTTTTCAAAAATGTTTGAAAAATTACCATCAACCCTGAATTTGTCCTTTTGCTAAATACTTCAAAACACCCCCCATGTTACCCGCCTACAAATATGTGTTTGTGTACAATCTTAGATTGCGGCTGATATGAATAATTAAAGAGGTAATTACAAAATGGAATGTGGTGACTCTGCGCCTCTGTCTTCAGACTTTGGACATTTGCTGATTCATAATTTACAGCCAGACACGAAGTCCTCTTATCTGCGCACTGATCTCATCCCTGATGTGAGCCAGATAGCTTTTAAAAATTCATTATGATAGAGATACAGACTGAGCCAATGATAATGACACCTGTAACCTTGCGTAACCCTGCCTTGCGTAAATACACCCGTACAGACGTGCACAAAGAAGCTGCACATATTAGCAAAGATTTCATCGAGGCTGTTGTGTGCACAAGCAAACAAAGAACTAAAAAAAAACAAGCTAATTTACACACACCCTGTTCTTTCTCTTTTAGTCTGGGTATGAGTGCCAGCAAGAATTTGTCAAGTGTCGGCTGCTGCTAGATTTTAGTCTGTTGTACTGGGGAACTTTGCCAGTTGGTGCATCAAGGACTAAGAGGTGGAGGAGGCAGAGACCCAGAGGTGTGAAAGTGACTCAAACTTACAAGTTATTTCTGTTCGTTTATGTTGCTTTAGATGAATGTTTTTTTTTTTTTTGGTTTAATGCATCTTTTATTGTGTGTGTGCCAGATTTTTATGGCTTTTGTGTTTGCCTGTGCTTGTGAGAGTGTACGCCCCTGTGCTAACTTGTGCCTGAAGATGAATGTGTGATTGATGCATAATAATGCAATGAAAGGCTGTCACTCTTCCCTCTGCAAGGTGACGGCTCCGTCATACTGGCTGTTAATTCTGACTCTTTGACAGCCTTTATAGTCTATTCACCTTTGTTTTGGCTGCATACTAATGATGTTTAGAATATGAATGGAGAAGTTTAGGTCAACCTCTCTCATGGCCAACAACAATACGACAGGCCTGCACTCTCTCAGACTTGAGAGGGAGTTTGTAAGCAAATGCAGGGACACACAAAGGCACAAACGTGCAGATAGACAATCTAAGCAACAGCATACATGTAGAGGGCACGCACACATACACACACACACACACACACACACACTAATTGAGGCTTGTGCTTTGGACACCTGTTCATTATTTCTCTCAGTAGGAACTTTGTTCCCTGCCACTGCCCTTGTTACACCCTCACGCATACTGTGCATCATGGGTGTTTAGGTGTATTTTGTCAGTGCGTGGGTGTGTGTGTGTGTGTGTTTGTATTTATGCTTGTGTAAAAACCTATATGTTTGTTAGTCTGTATGCATTTTAGGCCATATCTACTATATATTCGCACATGCTTGATACCGCATATAGACTTATTTATCAAAATATGAAAAATAGCATAGACTGTACATGCACTGCATCATATCGCAGTCTAATATATTGTCCAAAAGCCTTCAGTACATGAATTCTTAACAAGTCTACTGAATATATAAACCATGTTTTGCATTGTGTTCGACATTAGGTTATGCCCCCCGTGTTTAAAAAAAGAACACAAATTGTCCTCATGGATGTTTCTATGGTAGATAAAACATAATAAAGTGTCCTCTAGGGAGCTCTTTCAGTGAACAAAACCCTTCTTCTTAACTGGTTTCAAGTGAATCCTTGATCAAAACAAGTAGGACAACCATGGAAATAATAGTTGATTACTTGTCCAGTAACCAACTTTATGGCTTTGAAAACACTCCACGCTATTACTGTGTCACTGTTGTAATCATTAATGCCAGAAGACCCTTATGACCTCTCATTGGCCCTGATCTGCTCTCGTGTGTTTCTATTAGAATTACAGGATCAGGATTATTTTACAAAATGCAATGATTTCTAGTCTAGTCTGCCTTAAATTCTGATCTTCTCAATCTCAGATATACATTAAACATGACTGTGGAGTGCACATGTAGGTTAATGCATTAATTTTTCACAACGTGTCCAAATATAGAACAGGAGCACTACATTACTCGTTCCTTTAGACATGGCAGTGACTATAGTTTCAATTAACTGAATAACAACAACTTTTTTTCACTTTATATTCATACAAAGTCTGGTATACATCAGAGGTTTCTGGTATGAATGCATCCTGTGCCAAACATGGGACGTGGAGAAGAAGAGCAATGAAGGCAAGAAAGAGACAAGGAGATGGAGAGGGAGAAAACAACAACGAGCAAAGACAGAAGCAATCATAAAGATAGACAAAAAGCAGGGATAAATAAATGACTTCTACAGAGAGAGAGAGAGATGAAGAGACAGTAGTTAAATCCATGAGGGTTTTTTTTATGAAAACTAACCCTGATCTTCTCTGACTCATAAAATCCTCTTCTTCTCCTTCTCCTCCTCCTCAGTACAGGCATTAAGATACCTGTATTATACCAACTAAAGAGATTTTTGTACAGGGATATTGGCTTATGTTTAATTGAAGATGGTGCAATTAAAGGTTTCTTGGAGCACTGAGGGAAATGATCATGGATTTTGTGAACAGATGAAATATATATTGCGATGAAAGTTGAGGATGTGGGATACGAGCCGAAAAATGAAATGGATTAATCTATATCATCAAAATGTGTGTGCATGTGTGTGCATTTGCTTCACCTTGAAGCAGCAGCAGGCTGAACAATCAGATATTTGATCTGGGCTTAGAAGGAAGATTTAATCCCCGAAATGGTGAAAAGGTTTTCTCCCAAGTTGCATTTATGCAATTTTGCCTTCTAGTGCAATTCTATAGAAATGTATCACTGCAATTTCAACACCCGGGCCAGGATTAGAGTGTGTTGGTTTCTATTTGTGAGCATTTGTGTGTTGTATACGTGTGTGTGTTCATGTGTGTGGGGTCTGGAAATTCGGTCTGGTCTGGTTTGAGAGTGTGAGTGAAGTGGCAAATACCTCAAAGCAACTGCCAGCCCAAAGTGTGAGAGGGTGCTTTAGAAATGGTGGATGAAAACATGAAATTCCTTCTTCATGTAGAACTCCTTAGGGCAGATACACACAAATAGACAACACACACACACATGCACATACATGCATGTGAAGTCAAGATTAAAACTTTCTTTCTTTCATTTCTGAGGTGAGCGAGGCATGAAGGGTATGGCATATTGTAAAGGGACAAAAAGAAAAGAAATGCCCAAGAGTGTACAGAGCAAGAAAATAAGCTCAAAAGTGAGGAAAAGACATTGATGATAGGACAAACAGGATAGCTTGTGGCTGTGATTTAACTTTGCAAATCTTTTTTAGACTAAATGAAACTGCAGTGTGTTGACTTAAAAAATTCAATAGTCCTCTAGAACTGCTGTGGGTGCACAGCACTAAATATTATTACAACTGTGATTTTTTTATTGTAACACCCTCTTAAAAAGAGTAAAAATGTCACACGCTTTGATATAGTGAACTTTAACAAGATTTATTGTTATTTTGCAAGGTGGCAAAAACAAAATCTGCATTTGCTTCTCTTAATTAGCTTGTTACGACTGTCAGCATGTCTGTCTTGAAACAAGTGGGCATCATTATCCTTTTTCATTTCCTTTCCTTTTCTTGTCTTTCCTTCCCCTGTCTGCTTCCTTCTCGTCTTTCACTGTCTGTAAAAACTGCCAGCACTTGGTGCTTGGTTAAAGGGATGGACACAGTTCACAGACCTTGGGCCATCTGTTCCCCTGATTAAAGGGGAGTGTAAATATCTTTCTGGCCAAATATTGATATCAATTCAATGAGAGGTGCCATCTTGTTGCTTATCTGAGCCAAAATTGTGTGTGTGTTTGTGTGTGTACATCAATATCTGTGCGTGTTTAGCCATAAGACAGGTCCATGGGCAATGACAGTGCCGACTCATCTCATCTCCTCCACCTCTACTCTCATGAGTCTGCATTTTCATCATTCAAATGACTGCGTGTGTGTGGACAGCAGGGTGTATGTGTATTTCTGTCTGCCTGTGTGACTCTGTTTATGTGTTTATGCATAAAACATGTTGATGTGTCTGATTTTGCAGCTCCAAAATGACTAGGTGGCCAGACTTCTATCAGATGTAGTCAGTCCCTGCCTGAGTTGGGTAAATAAGAGGCAATGAAGGAGCCAAGACTAAATTCTCTGGTGGCTTCACAGCACTGGCCTCAGTTTAAGCATCTCGCCAGCCAACATATCCACAGCATAATGAGTTAGAATCTCCCCAGAGTATTTGGATAAATCTAAACACTCAGTGTAACCTATCAGTATGTGTATTTTTGTGTGTGTCTGTGTGAATGTGTGCTTGTGAATGAGGCTCCTCTCCCAAGAGCACTTGGTTAAATCTAAATGCAGCTCATTGGCTTAAGAGGATTTAACTTTTTGGTTGTTGTGGTAATGAGCTGTGATAAACACCAGCGGATAAGTTGCATGTTACATGCACACTCACACGCAAATGAGAAAAAAACAAAAAAAAAACAAAAGCAAAAAACACAGGATTTACATTGTCAGTGTTACCATGGAGATTTCCCATGAGCCTTGATGACTCGAGCAGGAAGTGCGCAGGTCTGTTTACTGCTTGGGTAGTAGAAAAAAAAAAAGCCTAATAGCTCAAACCACTGCTTGTGGTTACTAAATGTTAACCACAAGCAGTACATTTCAATTCATTGTTTTACAAAGGAACTGAAGGAAAGAGCTTTACAATCAAATTTTGGCAAAGTGCTTGAGGTTTCCATTTAATCATTTCACTAAATTATCAACAAACTACAACACAGTTTAAGTGGGTTAAGTGCACTAAGGCTCATCCTCTATTTCTGCTACACTGCTGGCTTATAGACTACTCTCTGCTTTTACCATGGCCTGGGTCCAGGCACAGAAAGCCAATAGATTATCAATATGTGCCAAAAGTCTATTGACAGTTTTTGCTAAAATAGAGCTCTTAGTGGTGCTGCATCTGGAGCTGACAGCAGCAACTGTACAATGCTTGCACAGTTTCTTGGATATATGAACTCTGCATGCTTAATTTCTAGTTGTTAAATCTGACATGTGTTTAAAGTGCTGCTATGTGAGCTCCCATTTACAAACTATTACATATTCAGAACATAGATATGTGATATTCATGCCACATCCCGCAACAGGCGGAGGCTAAAAACCTTCAAAAATATAGCTGAGGTCAAAACTTCATTACTCTCAGGATTTTATTTAAATGTGAATGAAACCATGAATCTCTTCGTGGTGATGAAAGTCTGAGTCCCTGAAAAGTTTGTTGCTAATCTTAACTTTTTGGCTCACTTTTTCAACTGGCAATAAAGTCCCAAGACTTTTTGATCTTAGCCGCATGATTGTTTTATCATACATCAAAGACAAGAGAAATCATTCTGTTAGAATGGACTCTCCTCTGCCGTGAGAATTAGCAGTACAGACAGCATTTTGATGTCCGTAATAACTGACTGTTTCATAATTTATCATTGACAATTTTCCATGAAGAAAAAAAAAAATCGGAAAGTATTTCATCATTAATTGGGCTGATTGAATAAATCAATGGCTTTTCCAGTAAAGCTACATCTCAGAGCTGCAGCTATCTCCTTTCTTTAGCAAGAAAACAATCTCCTCCCACCTGTTCTCTCTTATGCTCTTTATCATCAGAAGGTGTTGTATAAGGAGTCAACCATCATCATCATCTCCTGAATGATTTACAGCCACTCAGTCGCAATCAAAGACCCGCCAGTTTCCCTCAGTCACGACCATGCTCTTTGTGCATCATCAACCATATCAGTGTTTGTGAATATATATGTATTTATCAATATGCAACAATGCCTGTGCATGAATTCCTATCAGAGTCGGCGTGTCTGTGTGTGTGTGTGTGTGTGTGTGTGTGTGTGTGTGTGTGTGTGTGACCGTGCAGGATATCAGCTTATGATGTAGAATAAACCATGGGTGTCCCATAGCACCAAAGTGTTAATAATGCAATAAGTAGCTGTATTTCTGTTATGTATTATTAAAAGAGATTATGCACACACCACATCTACAGGGACAAATGAATAAGCACAGAATAAAAAGTGTGGGAAAGTGTGTGCATAGTGTTCACACTGTACATGTTTGTGTGAGCACAGTTACCTTGGGTTGTAGGTTTTGTGTATCGTATGTTAGTATGAGCCCATGTGTGTGGGTTGGGAAATTTGAATCTACATACATTATGCAGAATGTGAGGACTGTGGGTTGCAGATCAAAGATTTCAGATAAGAGGAGTAGTTGAAATTGACACTTTCATAGGGATATGAAACATGCAACTACAATACAAAGGAACAAAAAGCATTTAAGAACATTTGATGAGAGACAGGAAGATAATAAAAGCTTTGATATGGGACATGCATGCATATCTTTGATTATTCAAAACAGTGTATCTGCATGCAGCTATTCTGACCACATTTTGTTCTTCACATTATATAGTAGATTTTACTAAAAATTGAAATAGGCCGACTTAGTTTGAAGGAAGCTGTGCTATAAACATCGACATTTTACCCTCACTACAGCTGACTGGATGAATAGCTCGCTGGGGCCCCATTTCTCTTTGCATGGTTGAGTATGTTGCTGAGGTTGCAGATTTAAGATAATAACTTTGTTGATTAAAATATTAAACATTCAATCACTAATGTAATACATAACCCTCCAAAAGCTAATACTATCACCAGGCAGTGTTGGCAGCAGTTTTCAATTTTCACCTCGCTGAATAAGCCATTTGTTTGAACAGTTAGGCTGGTTTGTCAGTTTCCAAGTATCAAAGCAACACATACTGTATGTGTGATATGGCATATTAGGGTAGGAAAGGAGTGGTGGTAGAAGATGTGTGAGGAAGGGAGTTTAGGCTAAAGGAGTTGACTGACAGTGACCTGGACGGAAGAGAGATTATATTATAATTATTATTATGGTATGCTGATCTGCCAGATCTGTTCATGGTCCTGCATTTACAGATGATGTAACACATTAACAGATGATTTGCTACTGCCTGATCGATACATTATGACTGGCTATACTGTCTGAAATGGTTAAACCAGAATGTTATTGATTATGACGTCTTGAGACATAATCACATCTATATATGTGTAAGACATGGACCATACACTATAGCACAGAGCACTTAGCTAATTTTATCCTAAGTGGCACCAGATTTTGTTAACGTTATATCTTAGCTAATACTGAGAAGGAATGTTTACATTAAAAACTAAAGTAATGCATCATTTTGATGATGATGGAAGTAGCTAATGACTGAGCCATCTTGTTTCTTTCTTATCTTTGTCCTGCCGTACAGTCAATCATAATGTGTCAATGTGTTAGACCATCTGTAAATGCAGGACCCATGCAGATCTGGCATGCCAAACACAACCCTATTGGTACCTGTACACTGTCTTGAGAAACCACTCTCTTTCCATAGAAAATTACCTGTTAATTATTTTTTTTCTATAGTTTTTATCAGATCATTTCATATCTATGGAAATAATTGGGTGTTCCTATCATTTGAACATTGTTTACTTTGTTGCTACACTAACAGAAGCACAGTCTGCTAAAGAGAAAATATCTGTGTAGAAATGTAAACTATCTTAATGGTTGTTTAAGCAAAGCTCAACCATACCACACAAGATTTCACCACCCTTAATGATGTTTCTTATCCTACTTGTATGTGTGTGTGTGTGTGTGTGTGTGTGTGTGTGTGGTAATGATGTGCCTTTATCTCCTCTCTCCACAGCCCATTAATCCTGAGTGTGGGACAAGCAGTCATTACATATTTAACCCAGGTCACTTACTGTGGGTGGCAGATAGGTGCTGTCACTAACAGTGTATGTGTATGTGATTGTGTGCGCGGGTCAGTATGTCCGAGACAGCATCCATGTGAACACACGTGTATGCATGTGCACATGAGGGAAGACTGCAGAAATTCACACCACTTTCAAACAAATGGTATATGCATGTTTAACTCTCAACAACTCTGAACAAGGGTTTGTTTGCATAATTCTTGTGTGTGTGGATATGATATGTAAAACCTGACCTTAAGATAAAACCGTCAGCTCAAGCGTTCCTAATATTACCCCTCTTCCCCTTGCTACCTCCCCTACTAGCTGTGAGATAAATTTCAGCCTCAGAGAAAAGGTGAGACTCAAGGAGGCGAATTATGCATTTGGGACTGCACCAACTCTCTCAATACCCTCCATCTTTTTACTCTAAGTTGGTCGAGTAAGAATAAGAATAACTCCTTACACTATATATCTTCTTTAATCCAAGTGCCACTCATATTGTCACGACATCTGCTGTATTTTACATGTAGTGGTAATCGACAGTTCACATCAAGGCTTACTCTAAGCATATAGAATTCCTATGGATTTTCTGACATTTTCCCCATCTGCTTGTCAGCCTTTCCATGCTATTTGTTACAGACGACTGGACTTAGCCGATCTAGGATTAAAATGCTGGATTTCCGTGGTAAAGTGACGAGTATTAGAATTCAAGGGCTTACAACTTTTTTTTTTTTGGGGGGGGGCAGATAAGTTACCCTGCAAGCTGATAACCTTAAGAATCCAATTTAGAATGTATCTGACTTTTATTTATCTCCCCAAGTGATTTCTTCTTTCTTCTTCTCAGACCTGCCACATGCATGTTTTTCAGCATACCTTTGCATCGGTGTGTGTGTCGGTGTATGGCGGTGTTTTTGTGTGTGTGTGTGTGTGTGTGTGTACAGCTCAAGGGCTAGAGGAGGGTCTAATATGTTTAGCCACCCAGGGAAATAAAGAGCTAATACAGGGGGTCAGACTAATCGCCTGAAAACAGCCTCTCACTTCTGACTTTATTTTCATTTAAGCCATCGATGAACTCACACAAACACACAAGGGTGTGCACACATAAACAATCACACAACATGTTCACCGAGATGGACAGAGCAGTCTGGTTGCTGGCTCTGAGTGCGTCCTTCTAAATCCCTACTGGTAATGTCTTTGTCCCTCTGGCATGGCACACACACAATAATGAACACACATGCACAAGCAGCCATCTTCCTGTCCCCATACGGGCTCAAAGTCAGTGAATCATCATTGTATTTAGGGCTACCTAAGGCTAGCCTGGGCGTTAGCGTACTAGCTCAGCCATGAAGTGACAGTAATTGCAGCATGATTTTTGTTCTCCTTTTTTGGTGCCTCTGTTATAAATGAAGGCAGTGACCCTGCATCTGTCATATCCCATTTAGAGTAGCTATGTAGAAACTCAAGGCCTCTGGACAGGCCAGAACCAACTAACAACCATGCCCTTATGTGGGTCACCTGTAGTGTAAATACATGTATGAGTGTTTGTGAAAGTGCTCATACATGCAAGTACATATTATATATGCATATTTTTAGCTTTGGCAACTTTCAGACTAAAATATATATACAGATATTCAATGGATTTTGTAAAGACATTCATGGTGATCCATGTTTAATGACTTTGGTAACCTGTCTTCTGTTTCCTCTAGTAGAGGAAGAAGATGACATTTATTTTTTGCCAAAATGTCTTGACAACTAAAAGATTGTTAGCCATGGGATTTGGTACAGGCATGCCTATGGAATTCATGGTGCCCAGAGGATGAATCCCAATAAGTGATCCCTGACTTTTGCTCTCATGCCACCAGAAGGTCATACAATTCTTACATACATGCATATATACATACAGTTCTTCAATAAAGTATCTCAGTGCTTTTTACATTTCCAATTCAATTTCCAATTCAGTGTTTTTATATTGTGCCAAATCATAACAGAATCATGACACTTTGCATATAGAGCATGTCTAGAATGTACTCTTTATAACCAACCATGAGCAAACATTTGGCAAAAGTGGCAAGGAAAAACTTTCTTGTGCTCAGAAGATGAATTTTAATGATTTGATAATATTTGACTTTTCAGACTTTTCATTGACTTTTCCTCCAGTGTCACTAGGTTTTTTTTTTTAGTATTGTTTTTTTTAATAACAGTCCAATACTTTGGTTTGTGACTGAATATCTGCAAATCTAATGATGTTTGCATCAACCTTGGCTCTTCTTTGTATTTAAAGCAAATAATGTGTCATGCTAAAAATGTTAGCATGCTAACACATTAAACTGAGACAGCTATCATGCTTAACATACCTGCTAAACATCAACATGTTAACGGTAACATTGTGAAGATGAGGACATGAGAACATTAGCATTTAGGTCAAACCATTGCCATGTCTAAGTGCAGCCTCAGAGATATAGCATGGCGGTAGACTTTTGGTCTCTCATACAAGAAAGGTTTGGGTTAAAGAATAAATGCAGTCAGGGACAATCCTCACAAGAGTAGTAATCCAAAGTGTATGTGTGGCTGTGTGTGCATGCTTTTGTTTTCCAGTCAGTTTCTTATCCCTCAGGGAGAGCTGGAGCCAGTATCAGGCAGGCCGCTTCGCTGGGAGTGTCACTGACTATCTGCTTCTCCACCGAACCTCACAGCCAGGAGACAGCAGAGAGATTTACTGTACTGTAGAGAGAGGCAAGGGGCCGAGGGTGACAGTGTGAATGAAAGAAAAGATGAGAGTGAAGAGAAAGAAAAGAGACAAGAGAGCTGGAGGAGTAATGTGAGCTTGACGGCAGGAGAGAACATGAAGAGGGGGCACTGACCTTTTATTTATCTACAAGTACACTGTGGTTTTCTGTTTATATTAGGTTTAAGGATGGCTTCAAGTTACACACACTCATGGAAATTGGAACATGTCCCCTTATCACTGCTCTGTGTTGTCTGTCAACATGTTCATTGATCTCATCACAGTCTACAGAGAGCTGTGATGCATGTGAGTGTGCGCTTCTTTGTACTTTGAACAGTGTATGCGAGATGTTGTACACTGCATGTATTTTGTTGCGTATTTGTGTGTTTATGTGTGATCCGTGGCTCAAATATGAAAAAGACAGGGTTAGGTCTTCAATGGAATCGTTTTCTAATCATTTATTTTTTGGCCTAAAGCAACACAAACACAGAATATTAATAACTACATTAATAACTAGAATATTCTACATAAGTGTTGATTTATTTTCACATGCATTTTCTTCTTAATCATCCAGTGTTATGCTCAGATATTTTAAACATATAAGCTTGTAATACACTTATGTAATTATTTACCAAACTAGCCTTCCAACTACCATGTTATTACATTAATAAAACAAATCAACCACTGGCTATCTGCATTTCAGGATTGAATTGAAAATCATTAATTTAACAAGCTGTTAAGCACCTTGATCTTTGAAATTTGTCATAGAAAACCAATGCCTATTTAATAATTTTTTTTTTGTTTTCTATCCCGTGGTAAAATTTACTCTAAATATCATCCGAACATGTACGTGATAGACTTAACATTCTTGCACGAGCACAGAACCTTGGAAATAAAGAAATCCTTTGTGATGAAAGGTCCCAGAAGTAGCTCTTCACCTGAATCTAGGTTTAACTGTGGTTTAACTCCTACTTTTCCACGAGATGTGGGTGTCCCGCCCTTGTGTCGCATATCAGTAACTGGGTGTATTGCTGTTCACCTCCTCTCTGTTTGAAGTCAATAAACTATGAAGGATGACTCATTTGAAGCTAATGCTGTATTGAATCTACCCCATTTGATTCTAATGTGTTCCAAAGCATGTGTCCTTTGAAGTCGATACTTGTCCCCCTCTGAGGCCACACTTCTCAGAGACTGTCCTCTCTGAAGTCAATGCGTGTCCCATTTGGAAGTCAATGCTTGTTAAAGGATGGATAGTAAAGGAGCGCTGAATGCATGGGTGAATAATAGTCTTTTGGTTGGTTGCTTCCCAAACACTGGTTACTGACTGTCCTTTTAGCTCAGTTCAGCAAGGAATCGTTTCCTGATTCTCTGATTCTCGATATCCTGGCCTTGCTATTGAATGGCATGTTTAAGCTAAGTGGATGTTTGTGTGCATGCACGTATACTGTATGTACATGTCTGTGCTTGAACTGATGAAAACCATTGTATGTCGAAAAATAATGTTTTTCCAGGAGGATGAAATAAATCTTTTCCTCAGACTTAGCTCATAAAATAAACACTGTAATGAGACACATTTAGCACCAGAAATAAAAATCTGTTTACACAGTCATCAGTGAACCATTTAATATTTAAATGGATTTACGTGGATTGTGAGCAAAAGTGGATAGACACATTTTGTTCAGAAATAGTTCCAAGGATGTGCGGGTGGTTCTGAACCTCAACTCTCCTGTTTATGTGTACCTCAGTTTGCAAATTATCAATAGCAAGGCTATGTTTCCACATTGCACATTGGCCTAATCAAAGCTATTTATCTATTTTAGATTGAAATCAGGATAATCCAGGTTAACAACCATCTGACACGACATGCGTGCATCAGTCTGACTCGCTTCAGAGATCACAGAGCTTGTCTATCCCTGAATCAACAAACACTCAAAACACTGTTTATCAAAAGCTATCCTCCATCTATGTATCCCTAATACATGATGTAACAAAACATTGTTTCATTTGTTAATAAGATTTAAAATTTTAGGCAAAGACAGGTGAGAATATGCACATTCCATATACAGAAAAAAAGTCAAAATCAACAAAAGTGGAGATACACACAAAGCACAGGTGGAATTAATGACAGAATCCAAACAGGTGTAACTCCTAAAGCTAATGAGCTCAGGAAACAGCCAAAGAGAAAAAGTCACAACAATTAACCTAAAATCACAAAGCCACCCTGCAAATTATTACGTGCGCATATGGTTTTTGTTTTCCCGTAATTAAGTACTTGACATTATCATGTATGTGTATTTCGGTTGTGTGCATGTGTGCACATTTTCATCGGCACACATTTGTGAAAAGGTAATCTATTTCAACGTCTTTGTTTTTGTCGTCAGCTATTCTGTAGCTTTCTGATTAATAAATCAAAGTGGCTCTGAATAAAAAAAAGCACTTTTTAATTACGTTATTTTAATATTAAAATGTTGTTGTGAAGAAGTCTTTAGAGCTAGTTACTTAAAGTGATTCAGACATATGTGGGTGGCATTAGCAACTTCATTTGAAGATCATGAGTTACTACTACTACTTAAATTAAGAAAGCTAATTAGGGAGTTAACACTTCCACCTTTGATTTTTTTTACCAGATCTACTTTAATCCTAACTTATTCTAATTATTTGTACTTTTTGGGCATAAATAATATATTTATATTTAGGATTCTAGCTGCTGTACTTTCCAACAACTCTATTATTAAAAAATGTTCCATGTTTGCTTTCAGTATTTTCTGTGTGTGCACTGAAAAGATGATGGGTCTTGTAATTGCACGCCCAGTGATGAAATATGTCAGGGAACCATTGTTGTATTCTGCTCTTTAGCCTTGTAAGCTTTAGAGTTAAAGTGTTAGACAACTCTATGTAGCTGTCAAAGCTATGTAACTTTTAAATTAGTCAGCACTGCAAGATCTGCAGAGTACAAAAACCCCAGTGACTTTACTGTATGTGTGATTTTAACTGTTTGTCTGCTAATACAACGTATCTGTGTAAAAGTCTGCCTGCTGTCGGTAACTACCATGCTTTTTATCCTGACACCATGCCCTCCCATCTCCTCCATCAACCCTCAAATGCACTTGATTCAAAAGGTAGATAAAACATATTTTCTTTTGAATTACTATCTTCCTTCCTGACAGGAGCACTCTGCCCTTCATGTGCTGTGTGACTCAGACATTCGCAAACATACTAGACAGCGTCGGAGGATGCATCCGTATAGATCTGATATTAAATAAAGTCTTTCTGCCAGTCAGACGTTTACATAATGAGCTTGGTTAATTGCTGGTTTCTTAAAGAACACACCTGTAACGGCGATCAGAGCAGGAAGCAGAGCAGACACGTAAAGGTAAAAAGAGAGGCAAGCAACAAAAAATACATTTGGGGAGGGAGAATAATGCAGATAAATAAAACATTGCTTGAGAGAATAAATCCTATATAGTTTTTTTTACCTTTACCTCGCCCTCCTTCTCATTCACACGCCTTCTGTCACACCTCTACACAGAGACACAAACTCTTTTTGCCCTTTGATTAAACACACCGGACGTTCTGACATGAGAGTATTGTCAGGACAAGGTGGTTAAAAGATAGCAGGAACAGCCAGACAGACAAAGACAGCCAGGCCGACAGGTAGGCAGAGTAAAAGAGAGACATAGGGAGGTGTAACAAATTATATCGCAGAAATGTATGCTTTATCTTTCCACATCTTCACCACAGAGACAAAAAAGGCAGAAAAAAAAGAGCATGTTTTCCCTAGGTAATTTTCCCGGATGCTTTAGAGCAAATGTTATTTTCTAAGCACGAACAAGTGAATTAAAGGAAAACAACAAAGACGACAGTAGCATCCTTCCTGTAAACAATCATCTGTTTCTGCGTCCCAGCAGAGCAGAGCCTTGCACCTCCCTCGTGTCTGCTGTGGCGGTGGCCATTTGAAAACAAATCTATTTTGCTTTTTGTGCATTCTTGTGCTTCTCAGAGATGAAATGGACTCCCGTGCATTTTTGTCTATTGTTCTTGCTGCCCCTGAACATCCTCTTTTCGTGTCTGTGCTCACTTCTTTGCTTGTCTTTGTTTCTTGTCTTTGTCACCCTCCATAAACAGTAGCATAAATAAATTTTAAAAATTGTTCATTAAACAAATCTGTGGTCACACACCCTTCAAACTTTAAACACTACATTGGTAATGTCCAAATGTGAACATATCAGTGACTAACCAGCTAAAAAGACAACTTTTAAACTTGTTACTAGATTGTGTATTTTCCCCATTTTGATAAAGGTTAGCTGCCTCCCCTAACCTCCATCACCTGTGCCAAGCTAAAGGCTGTAGTTGTTACTGCTGTTCAACATGGTGACATTTGAAAGGGGACTGAAAAGCCTGCCTTCAATAAAAGAGGGCGAGAAGCAATAATTGTTAAAATTGTGATAACAACGTGTACTTTAAGATAGTCTCTCCTCAAAAGCATTCATGGTGTTCACCTGGTACCTTTGGAAATGTAAGTAAAAGAACTTAACTGTTTCAAGTTGTATGAAATGAGTATATGTTTAAAATAAACTTTTTTTTTCATCTTAGTCCAGCTGATTTTCAAATAACTCACAGAATGTGATTTTATATGTCTATACAGTATATATATTTAGAAATGTCAATACTTGTACGTGAACAAGTTGTGTGTAGAGTGAAAAAGAGAGCAATGTTAAAATCCTGCCTACTTTTACACCTTTGCATGTCGGATTGTTGCTTTTGGGAAGTTACAGAAATAGTTGGATACCTCACTATTCTGACGTCAGAAAAATGGAGTGATGATGTGCACTGTGGAAACTGCACACAGTAGATCCAATGGTTAAATGTTGTGCAACAAGCACCAGACTTTAATAAAGTAATACAGTGTGTTGTGTACAGGATTTTGGTAATATTATTAGATTTACTATGTTTACCACATGGGCAGCTGATCGGCATTCTTTTGGGGGACTCTCAGTCAGCGAGCTAAGGAGCAAGCGGGGAAAGTGTAGTGTTTCAGCTCTAGTCTAGAGCCGAAATATTTTTAGCAGTTTCCGTCGACTGACTCCAGGGAAGACAAAAACACGGCGAGGACAGGCCAGGACAGCAGAGGCTCAATCAGAAGAGAAGTAAGAAGTAGGTCGGGCATCATAGAGGCAGCAACAGAGTGTAGTATTACATTCTGAAGTTTGCCAAAACTGCTAATAAACATCAAAAACTAATAAACTATCGGTCTGAACACCCCCTCTCTACTTTCTTCCATTACTTCATATTTTCTTCATTTCAACAGTTTCCGAGTTACACAAATCCCATTCAGAAATTCTGGCAATGTCTGGCCAGCAGCTGTTACCTAGCAGAGAGACCAGTAATTATGAGTAAGTGCTTGCTGCTTCTTATCAATAGCTGTAATTATAGGGGAGAGTCTTGAGTCACGGTGTGTGGAAATCACTCTTCAGGACGTCAGTGACACTCCTGTGTATCTCCATCGCCTGTTACAGAGCCTCACGCATTAAGTGATGACTGTACGGTCGGCAATTCTAACAGTTGGAGGTTTTGTTAGTTGAAGCACCTAATCATAAGTGCTCAAGCGACAGACCAAGTACGAACAGCAGTTAAACAACTTTCAGGCTCTGCAGTAGGTTATGGGCTTTATGACTTTAACACCTGATTATTTTCCTATAATGGCATGCAAATTATTACAAACAATAATCATTAGTACGCTGTACTCACTAACTATCTACCAAAGCAGCAACTGTAAGCAGTAATCTAGTATGCAATCTGTCTGAACAATCATTAACATTACTGCAAATAGTAACAGTATATAATAAGCTAATAAACACATCTGACTTTAAATGTTGTTTGGTCTTGGTCTTGACCTTAACTCTCCTCTCAGGATATTAGATTCACTGACAGTCTGGGCACGTACCTCTTTGTGCATTTGGGCTTTGTGATTTCACAGGATGTTGTGCAGAAAGCTTGAGTGTAACAGTGGACACTTAAAATATTTGAACTAACACACAGAATCATGTACAAACCATAAACGTCAATGATGATTTGAGCTGAGGCTTAATTATGTTTGTCCTCTACAAATTGTGTCTGTAGCGATCAAAACTGTTGTCATCGGTACTTTGTTTTGCAACATAGAAATCAATATAGTGTAGTAGTATTACCGCAGCAGCAACAGTTTATATTCATTCCTTAACGTACAGATGCAAATTGAGACAACATGACAGTGATGAATAGTCTGACTAGTCTCACAAACTACCTGACAAATTTCCATTATTTGTGGTAGCGCTTCAGAAAACTCGTTCACCATCATTCATTAGAACATTAGTGTGGGACACATTGTTGTCGTAGCAGATCCAGGGACATATCAGGGTAGAACATATTTATGAGCATAAATTGTGGCTTTTTCTGTCCCTCAACAGTTGGTTAAAGCATGCCAGGTGGACAAGCTGGCTTAGACAGACTTCTGCGCCAGCTGCAGGGTATGGGGTATGTATATCTGGATCTGACTGTGCAGTTGACACTTTATAGGGCTAAAGGTAAATGCGCTTTTTGTGCTTTTCATCAATGCAGTTGTGTGTCAGGTTTGTTGATTCATATACTGTACATTCCAGAAAAGTGAAGTTGGTGTTTCAGTCAGTATAAGTGGAGCTTGACCTTTTCTAAATTGACTTGATCCTGGGATCTCACTCAATCTATTGAAATCAATTGATGTTAAAGTACTACTTCAGCTGAATTACTGGCAGCTGATTTTGAAGATACTTCCGTCTGCTGTGTTCACTGGAGTGCTGTTATCAACAAGCAGAACTGTTTGGGAATAAAAGGGTCCCATGGGCTGTTAAATCAAGAGCACCCAGCTGTTTGAGGACTTTAAGGAACACTCAATGCACACATACACACACACTCACACACACGTGTTTGGGTTTTCTATGTGGTTTAAGTTCTGCTTTTCCAGGAAACTACAGGGAGATATGATTTGTTGCAGGACATATAGTACATAATCACAGATGCATGTAGAAATTGATTTAGATTTTTAATTCCTAGTGTGCAATATATTGTATTGTATTTTTGTAACGTACCGTTATGTAGGAATTAATGGCGTCTAGCGGTGTAGTTGCTGATTGCAACTCCCTCACCTCACCCTCTCCTTCTTAGTGTTAAGGAGAAACTACGGTCACCATGAAACATGCAAAAGAGTCAGTGTTCAGTTTGTCTGTTCTGTTGATATTATTATCAAACTTTTAATTTCTCTTTCCCTTCATCATTTTCACAATAAAAATGTTGTGGCAGCTCAGGAGGCACAATCCTATGCTTCCATTCCTTCCTTGAAAGGCTTTTATTGTTTTATTTGTGTAGCGCGGGGTCATTATTATCAGCAATGATGATGTTGATGATCTCTGAATGAGGCAACATTGCTAAAAAGGGATCCAAAAGGGCAACAAACACACACAATCGGACGCAATCAGGTTTTAAACAACCCAAAAACTTTCTGGTTTTGGCACAGTTGTGCAAAGAAGCCTTAATAGCAACAATACAGCTGTATTTTCTTGTGTCTTTACCTTCAAATGAAGTAGTTGAAATAATCTGAAAAGATTTGCTTATAACCTGTGATTATCTGACCGCTCATGTCGCCTCGTTCCAGTTGCTCCACAACAAGTCCGATCGAGGCGTTCTTCATAGATTAGTTTCTGCTATACAGCACAAAACCTAATCCTAATTGATTATGTGCTATGTATATACTACATACTTGTACCATGGTGGCAGAAATTCAAAATTAATCCATGCGGTTAACTGCAATAGCACACAGTAAAACGCTGTCAGGTTCTGCCAATATGAGGCTGCACTGTGAATACGGCCTGACAAGAGGAAACAAGAGCAATCA
The DNA here is from genome assembly GCA_036365135.1 of Miichthys miiuy. Classification (NCBI taxonomy): domain Eukaryota; kingdom Metazoa; phylum Chordata; class Actinopteri; family Sciaenidae; genus Miichthys; species Miichthys miiuy. Next base: position 32,152,698 of record CM071603.1, on the reverse strand, counting down.
AGGGAAAGTTTTCTCTCTCTGTCTCTCTCTTTTTCTCTCTGGCTCCTTCTTTCTTTCGTGGAACTTGAGGAGCTTGCAACATATTGTGTATCTTAAGTCGTGTGTGTGTGTGTGTGTGTGCGTGTGCGCGTGTGCATGTGTGTCCGTGTGTGTTCTGGCTGGTAGACCATTCGACAGAGGTTGTGTGTAATCCCTATTGTTGCTGAAATGCCACTGCTGTTATTAGGGAAGATTTATGTGCTGTGCCCAGGGATGGAGTCAGAATGCCAGCTTGTGTTTGTGTGTGTGTGTGTGCGTGCGTTATTAATACATCGCACTGGGGGATAGAGTCACAATGCCAGAATGCATCCATGTTTATGAGTCACTGTCAAATGTAGCCAACCTTTTATGCCAGTAATTGATTTATTAGACTAAAAAGTACATTTTTGATGATCTAGTATACATTTCAAGCAGACACAATAATTGAATGGAAAGCAGGCATAAAATATGATATGAAGGAACGACACAGATTATACACCTTTCAGTTCTGGTGCATGATTGTAATGAATGCTGTACATACTGTATATTTGTGAGTGCTACTTCCCCACAGTGCTACCAAATCTATTACCACGCTCTTGGTATAAAAATGTACAAGTACAAAGAGGGTGGCTGCAGGAACCAGACAGCTCAATCTTAGACTCAGAAACTTGAAAAACTCTATAAATCAGAATCAAGGCACTGAGTTGGTATAAAACATGACATATGACACCATATGACCTCCCTGTAGCTACAGTTCCTGGCTCTATCCTCTGCCCTGCTCTCTGCTTCCTATATATATATATATATATATATATGAATAGATATACAAATGATTGATTGTGTCTCATTTGGGCTTGTTGTTTTAGCAATAGAAATGCACAGATTGCACAGAGGATGAATAAGTAAATGACTGTGTAAGACCTTTGATATCATGGGACCTGTGCTAGCACTGCAGCACACACACAAATAAATAAATAAAAACAAAAAGAAACCAGCCCCATAATTTACTGCTGATGAATGGTAAAGACTGAAATCACTGTGTGTGTGTGTGTGTGTGTGTGTGTGTGTGTGTCCTATGATAAATGATTTCCACCTCCCTCTAAAACGGCTCACTCTACATTTTAATCTGTGTCTCCATTTACAAGTCTGATTGTCATCACAGCATGAAGCATATGTACGCAAGTAAACACAATTATAGGTGCTTATGATTAGGGGAACACATGTTTGCAGGTAAGACGGCACACTTTTAATCATGAGTCAAACTGAACATGCATGTTAAGATGTCGGCAGGATTGATGAGGCAAAGGATGTACAAGGAGGGGTCACTCTGTCCTCTGCACAAGGTCTTTTGATATTCACGGAAGCGCTTCTTCTTCTTTCCACTTATGCCACTTGTCATTCATCTTATTTTTTCCTACTGGCTCTCTGTCTGTGTGTGTGTGTGTGTGAGTCCAACTGCCCTTGTATGTTAATGTGCATCTGAATCACGTGTGCATGTGTGTGAGTGGCTGTCAGGTCATATATGCAGTTCGCTCAAGGATGGTACCAGTGAATAAGCAGTCCCAATGTCATATTGAAACCTTCAAGAGGAGAGACAATGAGAGGACAGCGAGATGAGGAGCAATGAGGCAAAAGGAAATGAGAAAGGCGGATGAGAGAGGAAAAGAACAGAGGATGATAAGAGGAGAAGCGACTGGAAGGAGATGAAATGAAGCAAAAAGACAGCCAGGGTAAAGAGGACAATGAGTGTACAGGCTGGAAGGGACCCTCATTTAAATACACTTCTGTCTGCTTTTCATGCAACTTACTTTTCCTCTATGTTTTGAATCCTATTTTGACCTCTTGTGTCCATCTCCTTTCTCTACCCCCCCCTCTCTCCATTAGTCAGACAACCCTTCCTTCTTCAAGGCAGTCATGTCACATTTGTTATCCTTAGAGTTCTTCGATCCTTTGCTCTTCCTTCTGTCCATCCCGCCTCCTTTTCTTGTTCCTGCCCCCTCCCTCATCATTCTTCTGAACATCGTCTTTGTGAAGCACAGCTGTCTACTGTATCAATGTTTCAGCCGGTTGAGCAGCTTCAGTCTCGTCAACAGAACAAATAGGTCTTCATTTGAAACAAATAGTCTTTCAGCTGACCCCTGGATTTGACCACTGTTGTGTTTAAATACCCACAGGAGACATTTTTTTTTCTGTCTTTGACTCTCCCAAATATATTTTTGTTAACTCTTTTAGTAGCTTTCATATTTTTAGTAGTAAGTTATAACTTTGCAAGACAACTTTTTGTGAAATTGTTTTAAACTATTGTCTTTGCACATTTAAGATTAAAGGACCAGTGTATTAAGATACTCATGTCTATAACTGGAGAATTATTAGGCAGCACAGGCTTAGTAGTTACTAGTAGTAGTTACTGCCACCTCAAAGCACTGTTTGCATGTTGTCACTGTGTCTTGCGTGGGTTTCTTCTAGGTCCCCTAAAGACATGCAAGTTAGTTTCATCATTAGTTATACTTGCCCATATGTGTGAATCGTTGTTTGTCTGTGTTAGCCCTATGATAGACTGGCGGTCAGCCCTGCCTCGTGTTTGATGTGTACTACTCCAGCCACATGTGGACCTGCATGAGGTCAGTGGTTAAAAATTCTGGATGGACTTTAAACAATCAGCTCCAAATTACAAAGTTTCCTTCGAGCTTAATTAAGAAACACATGTTTAAATCATTTTTTTAAAATTGGGCCAGTGAAAATACCAGCATGTAATGATAAATCACATTATTCCCAATATGCAGAAGATTACATGTAGTGTGTTCAAGTGGATTGGGTTGCATACCCAGTTGTCAATATATGATTTTTTTCTTTGATTTATTAACATTTTGTTGTATAAGTTCAATTTTTACATGTATCCATAAACAGATACGCTGGCTGAACAAATACATGAACATACAAATATAAACAGCATCAACTCGACACACTTAAGTAAGCAGTTCTGCACATCTGAAACACAGGAACAGTGAAGCTCAAACAGACCAGGTCCAGGTCCTCTTTTATCGTCCTGTTGATGTCTCTCCTTCTGTCTCACTTCACAACAATTAGTTTATCTATGCCAGGGTTTGTATTTGTGTTTGTTGTAAGCCTTTGCGCAGCATTTGCATAGCAAAGAAAGATTTATCAGTTCAGTCTCCAAAAGACCTCTCACACACACTTACAGAGAGAGAGAGAGAGAGTGAAATTGCATAAAATCTCACAGTATTTACTCACAGTTACAATGGGTAAATAGTGCACTGTGGACTCTGTGTCAGTAAACTGCTTGAAGCTTTGTGTCTGTCCCATCATTTGAAGTCAAAAATGGCCTCAGCTTTTATAAACAAAAGGTCATCCTAATTGACTTGGCGTCAGATCAGAGAGACATGCTCACCAGTTTCCTTTTTAATCTTTGAAATCGGCGTCCACTTTCATGGCTGAATGTCAACTCTGTCAGACTGCCAAAAATGCAGC
>CM071603.1:32127691-32148691 GCA_036365135.1 Miichthys miiuy | reverse complement strand
TTTGCTGCTGCTGGCTCCACGCATTGTGACAAGACTAACACGCAAACAACCCTACGAAAGACGGCAAAAACACAACTAAAACAACAGCAACGCTAAGCCCTGACTCATAATCCTAACTCTGCTCAGACTTAAACGTCTTACTTGGGTAATTTAGGACGCGAGTATGGCTGGCGTATTCTGTCCGTATTTAGGGTTTGCCTCGGTTTCTTGGAGCTGGGGTAGAAGATGGGGCCTCGTCCTTGCTCTGCATGTGGAGTTTTATGGCAGGGGGGATCGTGCAAACAGTGAAGTCGATTCAGTTTAAAGAAAAGCAGAGTCCTTTCTCTCACTTCACTCACGTCACTTCTGCAGGCATGGTGGGAGCGCTGGGTTTGCACAGCGGTCTTCTTTTCTTTAGGTCCTCATGTGCTCATTTGAACACAGAGAAAGTCTCCAAAAAACTCCTCCAGCTAGGTGGAGACTGTGCAGCCTTCTTTAATGTATGCCCTATCAGCAGCCTGAGCCCCAACTGGGAGCATGGTTTAGGCAAGTCAGATGTATTTTTGTTAATCTTTGTAATTAATTAATGAAACTAGTATTGACTAGCAGGAAGTTTTTCCTTGCCACCATCGCCAAGTTCTTGCACATGGTGGGGATTGCTGAGTCTCTGTAAAGGATACTATAAATAGAACGGTCTAGACCTGCTTTGAATGTGTCATATAATTTATAATAAATGAAACTGAATTGCGAAGTGAATTTCCAGTTTACCCAAATGAGAATGCAAAAAAGCAGAACTTCGTCTGAACCTTCCATGAAAGTCGGCAAAGATCTCTCACCTGCTGCTGCTGTGATAAGAGTTGATGTCTGATAGAAATTTGAAATGTTAAAATTAGACATTAGAAAGCTAACTCTGTAATATCTAAAAATACACATAGACATACACAAATTTAAGTAGTTAACTATTTAAGACCTACCTGTCAGGTACAGGTTCACAATCATACCAGATGAAAAGTATGTGAAGTATAAAAGTATAAAAATGAACAATATGGACTTGAAATATTTATTAATATTACATTTTTCAGTATTTTCTTAATGGTATAATGGATTAAACAACAGCCATGGTCACATAAGCAGTATGAAATGCTCAAATGTAGAGTAGAATTACTATGTAGCAGAAAATGAAAAGTACAGGGTATGGGTTTTGTATGTTGCTATACTTTGCACACCTCCCTTTGAGGTTATCTTAGCCAGACAGGTTTGTGTAGCAAACTATGTTGAGTGCAGTGAATTCTTATTATTTGTTTATATTTATCTTTATATTTTCATTTTAAAATTATATATATATATTTAGCAGTGGTATCTTTAACAAGACATAATTTTGTGTGACTTTGCCATCATGCAGTAAATTGATTCTACCAGTAGGGGCCACTGTAAGATCTTTTGTACCTTGTTACAAGTCACCGAATGAGGCAATGTACAACTTGAAGTATCAAACTTTTATAGTCTTTATTGTTTTGAATATAAGAATAGTTTTTCCTCTCCCACCAAGTTTAAAATTAATTTCAGATATTAGTACTTAATATATATATTTTTTAGAAAGTTAAGTAAAGATTCTAAAGGTGTTATATTTTCACAAAAAATTTAATAATTGATATTTTAAATAAATAAATACTTACATTCAGTAAAAATAGAAGGATAGAAAAACCACAGCAAATACATAGGTATATATTACATATAAGTAAATTAAAGTTATGAAAAGTACATGTATGTGTATATGTATCTATTACATTGCAGCTTTACTCTGACTTCATCCCCTTTTTTTCTGTAAATATAGTTTCTCTAGCCTGAAACTGCCAACTAAAGATGGCAGTGAGCAATGAACCCAAGTCCAAGTTTTAGGTTCTTTCACAGTCCTTCTGTTGGTCTCCAAGCTGTGTCCTCCATTTTGCGTTTTGCTGTGTTCTAGGAGAGTGTTAAGATAAAAAGTCCAAGCAGGAGATGGATCATACCCAGTCTGATAGAGCAGGCATCACTTGTTGTCGGGGCAGCAGTTGTTGTGGTGGAAGTGGCAGTGGTTGTTGGAGTGGTAGTTGTTGTAGATGAGGTAGTGGTTGTTATTATTATGGCCATTGTTGGCACGGCAGCTGGTGTTGGTGAGTTAAGAATTGCAGTTGTTGTTGGGGCAGCGGTTGTTGTTGGGATAGCAGTGGTTGGGGCAGTAGTTGTTGTGGCAGTTGTAGTTGGTGCAACGGTTGTTGTTATCGGGGTAGCAGTGGTAGTTGATAGGACAGTGGTTGTTGGGACAGCAGTTGCAGTTGAGGCAGCAGTTGTTGCTGTTAGGATGGCAGCAGTTGTTGGAGTGTCAGTGGTTGCTGTTGGTACAGCAGGGTTGTAGTTGGGGCAGCAGTAGTTGTTGTTGGGGCAGTTGTGGTAGTTGGGGTAGCAGTTGTTGTAATTGGGGCAGCAGTTGCTGTTGTTGGGGCAGCAGTTGTTGTAGTTGGGGCAGCAGTTGTTGTAGTTGGGGCGACAGTTGTTGTAGTTGGTGCAGCAGTGGTAGTAGTTGGGGTAGCACTTGTTGTAGTTGGGGCAGCAGTTGTTCTTGGGGAAATGGTCATTGTTGGAGCAGCAGTTGTTGTAGTTGGGGCCGTGATTGCTGTTGGGGCAGCAATGGTTGTTGTTGGTGCAGCAGTTGTTGTAGTCGGGCTAGCAATGGTTGTAGTTGGTGCTGCAGTTGTTGTAGTTGGTGTAGCAGTTGTTGTAGTTGGGGCAGCAGTGGTTGTAGTTGGTGCAGCAGTTGTAGTTGGGGCAGCAGTGGTTGTAGTTGGTGCAGCAGTTGTTGTAGTTGGGGCAGCAGTTGTTGTTGGGAAGCAGTGGTTGTAGTTGGTGCAGCAGTTGTTGTAGTTGGACCAGCAGTGGTTGTAGTTGAAGCAGCAGTTGTTGTTGGTGGTGTAGTGGTCATTGTTGAAGCAGTTGTTGTAGTTAGGGCAGCAGTGGTTGTTGTTGGGGCAGCAGTGGTTGTAGTTGGGACAGCAGTTGTTGTCGGGGCAGCGGTCGTTGTTGGTGTAGCAGTTGTTGTAGTTGGTGCAGCAGTTGTAGTAGTTGGGACAGCAGTTGTTGTGGCAGTTGTAGTTGGTGCAGCGGTTGTTGTTATCGGGTAGCAGTGGTAGTTGATAGGACAGTGGTTGTTGGGACAGCAGTTGCAGTTGAGGCAGCAGTTGTTGCTGTTAGGATGGCAGCAGTTGTTGGAGTGTCAGTGGTTGCTGTTGGTACAGCAGGGTTGTAGTTGGGGCAGCAGGTTGTTGTTGGGGCAGTTGTGGTAGTTGGGGTAGCAGTTGTTGTAATTGGGGCAGCAGTTGCTGTTGTTGGGGCAGCAGTTGTTGTAGTTGGGGCAGCAGTTGTTGTAGTTGGGGACAGTTGTTGTAGTTGGTGCAGCAGTGGTAGTAGTTGGGGTAGCACTTGTTGTAGTTAGGGCAGCAGTTGTTCTTGGGGAAATGGTCATTGTTGGAGCAGCAGTTGTTGTAGTTGGGCAGCCAGATTGCTGTTGGGGCAGCAATGGTTGTTGTTGGTGCAGCAGTTGTTGTAGTCGGGCTAGCAATGGTTGTAGTTGGTGCTGCAGTTGTTGTAGTTGGTGTAGCAGTTGTTGTAGTTGGGGCAGCAGTGGTTGTAGTTGGTGCAGCAGTTGTAGTTGGGGCAGCAGTGGTTGTAGTTGGTGCAGCAGTTGTTGTAGTTGGGGCAGCAGTTGTTGTTGGGAAGCAGTGGTTGTAGTTGGTGCAGCAGTTGTTGTAGTTGGACCAGCAGTGGTTGTAGTTGAAGCAGCAGTTGTTGTTGGTGGTGTAGTGGTCATTGTTGGGGAAGCAGTTGTTGTAGTTAGGGCAGCAGTGGTTGTTGTTGGGGCAGCAGTGGTTGTAGTTGGGACAGCAGTTGTTGTCGGGGCAGCGGTCGTTGTTGGTGTAGCAGTTGTTGTAGTTGGTGCAGCAGTTGTAGTAGTTGGGACAGCAGTTGTTGTGGTTGGGGCTGCAGTTGTTATTATGGCAGCAGTTGTTGGGGCAGTGGTTGTAGTTGGGGCAGCAGTTGTTGTTTTTGGCCAGCAGTTGTTGTAGTTGGTGCAGCAGTTGTTGTAGTTGGGAAGCAGTTGTTGTTGTTTGGGCAGCAGTTGTTGTAGTTTGGGCAGCAGTTGTTGTTGTTATGGCAGCAGTTGTTGGGGCAGCAGTTGTTGTAGTTGGCAGCAGTGGTTGTAGTTGGTGCAGCAGTTGTTGTAGTTGGGGCAGCAGTTGTTGTTGTTGGTGCAGCAGTTGTTGTAGTTGGTGCAGCAGTGGTTGTTGTTGGGGTAGTGGTGGTTGTCGGGCAGCAGTTGTTGTAGTTAGGGCATCAGTGGTTGTTGTTGGGGCAGCAGTTGTTGTAGTTGGAGCAGCAGTGGATGTAGTTGAAGCAGCAGTGGTTGTTGTTGGGGTAGTGGTCGTTGTCGGGGCAGCAGTTGTTGTAGTTAGGGCATCAGTGGTTGTTGTTGGGGCAGCAGTTGTTGTAGTTGGTGCAGCAGTGGTTGTAGTAGGAGCAGCAGTTGTTGTTGTTGGGGAAGCAGTTGTTGTAGTTGGGGCAGCAGTGGTTGTTGTTGGGGCAGCAGTGGTTGTTGTTGGGGCAGCAGTGGTTGTTGTTGGGGCAGCAGTTGTAGTTGGGGCAGCAGTTGTTGTTGGGGAAACAGTTGTAGTAGGGGCAGCAGTTGTTGTTGGGGCAGCAGTGGTTGTTGTTGGTGCAGCAGTTGTAGTTGGTGCAGCAGTGGTTGTAGTATGGGCAGCAGTTGTTGTTGTTGGGGCAGCAGTTGTTGTAGTTGGGGCAGCAGTGGTTGTTGTAAAGCAGTTGTTGTAGTTGGGGCAGCAGTGGTTGTTGTTGGGGCAGCAGTTGTTGTAGTTGGGGCAGCAGTTGTTGTAGTTATGGCAACAGTTGTAGTAGGGAAGCAGTTGTCGTTGGGGCAGCAGTGGTTGTTGTTGGTGCAGTTGTTGTAGTTGGTGCAGCAGTTGTTGTAGTTAGCAGCAGTGGTTGTAGTTGGGGCAGCAGTTGTTGTTGGGGCAGTTGTTGTAGTTGGGGCAGCAGTTGTTGTAGTTGGGGCAGCAGTGGTTGTTGGGGAAGCAGTTGTTGTAGTTGGGGCAGCAGTGGTTGTTGTTGGGGCAGCAGTTGTTGTAGTTGGGGCAGCAGTTGTTGGGGCAACAGTTGTAGGGGAGCAGTTGTCGTTGGCAGCAGTGGTTGTTGTTGGTGCAGCAGTTGTTGTAGTTGGTGCAGCAGTTGTTGTAGTTGGCGCAGCAGTGGTTGTAGTTGGGGCAGCAGTGGTTGTTGTTGGGGCAGCAGTGGTTGTTGGGGCAGCAGTGGTTGTTGGGGCAGCAGTTGTTGTAGTTGGGGAAGCCGTTGTTGTAGTTGGGGCAGCAGTTGTTGTACTTGGGCTAGCAATGGTTGTAGTTGGGGCAGCAGTTGTTGTTGTTGGGGCAGCAGTTGTTGTTATGGCAGCAGTTGTTGTTGGGACAGTGGTCGTTGTTGGGGTAACAGTTGTAGTAGGGGCAGCAGTTGTTGTAGTTGGAGCAGCAGTGGTTGTAGTTGGGGCACCTGTGGTTGTAGTTGGTGTAGCAGTCGTAGCTGGGGCAGCAGTGGTTGTAGTTGGTGCAGCAGTTGTAGTTGGAGCAGCAGTGGTTGTAGTTGGACCAGCAGTGGTTGTTGTTGAAGCAGCAGTTGTTGTTGTTGGTGCAGTGGTTGTAGTTGGGGCAGTTGTTGTTGTTGGGCCAGCAGTTGTTGTAGTTGGGGCAGCAGTTGTTGTTGTTTGGGCAGCAGTTGTTGTAGTTGGGGCAGCAGTTGTTGTTATGGCAGCAGTTGTTGGGGAAGCAGTTGTTGTAGTTGGGGCAGCAGGTTATAGTTGGTGCAGCAGTTGTTGTAGTTGGCAGCAGTGGTTGTAGTTGAAGCAGCAGTTGTTGTTGTTGGGGTAGTGGTGGTTGTTTGGGCAGCAGTTGTATTGCAGCAGTGGTTGTTGTTAGCAGTTGTTGTAGTTGGTGCAGCAGTGGTTGTAGTTGGGGCAGCAGTTGTTGTTGTTGAGCAGCAGTGGTTGTAGTTGGTGCAGCAGTTGTTGTTGTTGGGGCAGCAGTGGTTGTTGTTGGGGCAGCAGTGGTTGTAGTTGGGGCAGCAGTGGTTGTTGTTGGGGCAGCAGTGGTTGTTGGGGCAGCAGTTGTTGTAGTTGGGGCAGCCGTTGTTGTAGTTGGGGCAGCAGTTGTTGTACTTGGGCTAGCAATGGTTGTAGTTGGGGCAGCAGTTGTTGTTGTTGGGGCAGCAGTTGTTGTTATGGCAGCAGTTGTTGTTGGGACAGTGGTCGTTGTTGGGGTAACAGTTGTAGTTGGGGCAGCAGTTGTTGTAGTTGGAGCAGCAGTGGTTGTAGTTGGGGCAGCAGTTGTTGTAGTTGGGGCAGCTGTGGTTGTAGTTGGTGCAGCAGTCGTAGCTGGGGCAGCAGTGGTTGTAGTTAGTGCAGCAGTTGTAGTTGGAGCATCAGTGGTTGTAGTTGGACCAGCAGTGGTTGTAGTTGAAGCAGCAGTTGTTGTTGGTGTAGTGGTTGTAGTTGGGGCAGCAGTGGTTGTTGTTGGGCCAGCAGTGGTTGTAGTTGAAGCAGCAGTTGTTGTTGTTGGGGTAGTGGTCGTTGTCGGGCCAGCAGTTGTTGTAGGTAGGGCAGCAGTGGTTGTTGTTGGGAAGCAGTTGTTGTAGTTGGTGCAGCAGTGGTTGTAGTTGGGGCAGCAGTCGTAGCTGGGGCAGCAGTGGTTGTAGTTGGTGCAGCAGTTGTAGTTGGAGCAGCAGTGGTTGTAGTTGGACCAGCAGTGGTTGTTGTTGAAGCAGCAGTTGTTGTTGTTGCAGTGGTTGTAGTTGGGGCAGCAGTTGTTGTTGTTGGGCCAGCAGTTGTTGTAGTTGGTGCAGCAGTTGTTGTAGTTGGCAGCAGTTGTTGTTGTTTGGGCAGCAGTTGTTGTAGTTGGGGCAGTTGTTGTTATGGCAGCAGTTGTTGGGGAAGCAGTTGTTGTAGTTGGCAGCAGTGGTTATAGTTGGTGCAGCAGTTGTTGTAGTTGGCGCAGCAGTGGTTGTAGTTGAAGCAGCAGTTGTTGTTGTTGGGGTAGTGGTCGTTGTTTGGGCAGCAGTTGTTGTAGTTACGGCAGCAGTGGTTGTTGTTGGGGCAGTTGTTGTAGTTGGTGCAGCAGTGGTTGTAGTTGGGGCAGCAGTTGTTGTTGTTGGAGCAGCAGTGGTTGTAGTTGGTGCAGCAGTTGTTGTTGTTGGGGCAGTGGTTGTTGTTAGGCAGCAGTTGTTGTAGTTGGGGCAGCAGTTGTTGTTGTTGGGGCAGCAGTGGTTGTTGGGGCAGCAGTTGTTGTAGTTGGGGCAGCCGTTGTTGTAGTTGGGGCAGCAGTTGTTGTACTTGGGCTAGCAATGGTTGTAGTTGGCAGCAGTTGTTGTTGTTGGGGCAGCAGTTGTTGTTATGGCAGCAGTTGTTGTTGGGACAGTGGTCGTTGTTGGGGTAACAGTTGTAGTTGGGGCAGCAGTTGTTGTAGTTGGAGCAGCAGTGGTTGTAGTTGGGGCAGCAGTTGTTGTAGTTGGGGCAGCTGTGGTTGTAGTTGGTGCAGCAGTCGTAGCTGGGGCAGCAGTGGTTGTAGTTAGTGCAGCAGTTGTAGTTGGAGCATCAGTGGTTGTAGTTGGACCAGCAGTGGTTGTAGTTGAAGCAGCAGTTGTTGTTGTTGGTGTAGTGGTTGTAGTTGGGGCAGCAGTGGTTGTTGTTGGGCCAGCAGTGGTTGTAGTTGAAGCAGCAGTTGTTGTTGGGGGTAGTGGTCGTTGTCGGGCCAGCAGTTGTTGTAGTTAGGGCAGCAGTGGTTGTTGTTGGGGAAGCAGTTGTTGTAGTTGGTGCAGCAGTGGTTGTAGTTGGGGCAGCAGTTGTTGTTGTTGGGGCAGCAGTGGTTGTTGGGGCAGCAGTTGTTGTAGATGGGGCAGCCGTTGTAGTTGGAGCAGCAGTGGTTGTAGTTGGGGTAGCAGTTGTTGTAGTTGGAGCAGCAGTGGTTGCAGTTGAAGCAGCAGTTGTAGTTGTAGCAGCAGTGGTTGTAGTTGGGGTAGCAGTTGTTGTAGTTGGTGCAGCAGTTGTAGTTGGAGCAGCAGTGGTTGTAGTTGGGGTAGCAGTTGTTGTAGTTGGAGCAGCAGTGGTTGCAGTTGAAGCAGCAGTTGTTGTAGTTGGTGCAGCAGTTGTTGTAGTTAGGGCAGCAGTGGTTGTTGTTGGGGAAGCAGTTGTTGTAGTTGGTGCAGCAGTGGTTGTAGTTGGGGCAGCAGTTGTTGTTGGGGAAACAGTTGTTGTAGTTAGGGCAGCAGTGGTTGTTGGGGCAGCAGTGGTTGTAGTTGGGGCAGCAGTTGTTGTAGTTGGGGCAGCAGTTGTTGTTGTTACTGTAGCAGTTGTTGTAGTTGGGGCAGCAGCTGTTGTTGTTTGGGCAGCAATTGTTGTAGTTGGGGCATCAGTTGTTGTAGTTATGGCAGCAGTTGTTGGGGCAGCAGTCGTTATTGGGGCAGCAGTGGTTGTTGTCAGGGCAGCAGTTGTTGTAGTTGGGGCAGCAGTTGTTGTACTTGGGCTAGCAATGGTTGTAGTTGGGGCAGCAGTTGTTGTAGTTGGGGCAGTAGTTGTTGTTGAGGCAGTGGTTGTTGTTGGGGCAGTGGTTGTTGTTGGGACAACAGTTGCAGTAGGGGCAGCAGTTGTTGTTGGGACAGCAGTGGTTGTTGTTAGGGTGATGGTTGTTGTAGTTGGAGCAGCAGTTGTTGTAACAGCATTACACAAACTTTCACCACAACAAAGTGGTCCAGTCGTAATGTTACCAACACTTTGTATGAAAGGCAAGCTTCCGAGGCTGGCAGCAGCTGTGCACAGGTTTGCAGATGCGCAGCCAAAGGCTGGATAAGTGCTGGACCCATTTGTCACTGTTGATAAAAAAATCATTGGCTTGCAATTGGAAGTCTGATGTTGTTTGTTTACTATTTACTGTATTCAGGTCATTTATTTAATTCAAATTTGCATTTGTATATTGTAAAAACATTGTAATAAAGACAAACGTTTACCATATGAAAAGTTATGTATGTATAGAATATAAGTACTTTCCAGAAATACACTCAGTGTCAAAAGTAAAATTACTTATTTCGCCAAATGGCCCTTTCTGACTTCATTGCATATATATTTATTATTAGACTGCTATTAGTGATGTGTGACTGAGGTCATGCTGAAAGTAATTTTAACACTTTAACTTACTGTGAGATGATTAAATCCCTTATGTGATATAATCATGCCATAACATTTTAATCCATGAAGTATCTAGTCTCTGTAGCTATACCTTAAGGTAGTAAAACACATTTGGAGACAAACTATTAAACTATGTATCATAAAGACTCACCCGTTGCTTGAAAGCATCGGTCCTCCACTCCTTACATTGTAACTGGGTCGTACATTGAGAAGTGGTACAAGTGACACACTGAAGGCTGTTGTCTGTCTGAGGCTCAGGGACTGAAAGAGAAATGGATGTCATCATTTATTTGAGGAAGAGAGAACATTAAAGTGTTGCAAAATGAAAATATTCTTTAAATGTAATTCTTATATTTTATCTTAAATGGGTTATCATGTGTTCTTACAAGTTAGATTTGCTGAGTTGCAGTTATCTGTGTCGCAGCAGTTAACAGATGCAACTGCACTTGCAACACCCAAGTTGGCTGAAAATGTCTGATTGCCTGTGGCGGACACAGGAGGATGATGCACACGCCTTGAAGATTTGCTGTACTGGAGTTCCGGATGAAGTGGCTACAAAAGTGCAGTTTGTTAATGTTGATATAAGTTCACAGTACATGTATTTCACTGAAAATAAATAGATGAGATAAATAAACTACTACCTTCAATGAAAGCTGTTATACACTTGGTCTCTGAGGAACATGATAACAGCACTGTGCTTGAACACTGCTCATCTGTGCAAGTTTGGCACTGAAGTGCTCCAGCTGTAATGGGGAGAAAAATAATCAATGAATGACGATCACATTTTAAATGTCAAATCAAACATCCGAAGTGAAAAATGGTCTGTAAAGGCTAAAAACTCTTCTTCTTGTAAAAATACTTTTAAATGAAGTAGTAATGCTTATAAAACATTTTTAAATATGCACTACATTATGTTTCTAACCTAATAAGTAATATGTTAATATAACCTTAGTTAAATGAGGGATTAGTTAAGTAGTATAGGATATGAAATGTGTTTCTGTAAATTAAAATAAGTGTAAGATTTAAATTATCTAATAAAATAAATAAATTTATTAGGTTCTCTAGTACCTGCAGAAACTCTGATGTAAGAATAAATGGAGTTACCTGTGCTGGAGAGTGCCAAGATGAGAGTTAGAGAAAGGATCCGCTTCATCGTGATGAACAGGTAAATACAGATTAGTTTTCCTGGATGGTGATGGTACACCCTATGAGCACCACTGCACTTTATATACTGTACAGGTGTTGAATAAATGTATGACTGAGAGACCTCAGAGCTTGGGTGTGTTCACAGTGTGACCATTTAGAAACACACTTCCTCCTTTGTCATCTTGCAAATTATTATGTCAGTACACCACCCTACTCCTTTGTATAATTTTAGCAATGTTTACTTGTGCACTGAAAAAGAAAATGTAAAATGCAAATACTTGTTGTGGAATTGTAAAAAGAGCCAGTGGAAAGGAGATATGGAAATTAATTTTAAGCCTGTCTATAAAGAACTTCATGGCTTGGTCTTACCTATCTGACCAATTCTGTATACTTCACCTAGGTCACACAGGTCCTCAGACCAGTCATTTCTGGTCGCCTTCCAGATTTATCATAAACTGCCCCACCACATATCTGCTCCATCTTGTTCAAAGCACAGATCAAGGCCTATGTCTTTTCTTTGGCTTTTGAATCTACCTACATATTTGCTACTGTGGCCTTCTGTAATGCATAGCAGTTAGTTTTTCATTAATAATTTGTTTGTCATGCAGTAAACCCACGAGGACAGAAAAACAAGACAAGATGTTTTTTGATGCAAAAACCAGTGAGCATGTCAGCACATTACATGTTATTCTGACAGGGAGGAAACTGTCTGACATACTGCGTACAGGCATGCGCTGAATCGCACCTTGTCATAACATGGCCTGTTTGTGTTTTTTGTTCTTCATGTGTAATGTTGGCAACCCTTCTGTAGAACCCATTCATTGACGGTGTGATTTACGCAGACTGTCTGCCCAAGCTAAATTTGGGACTATCCAAATCTTGCACAGCACTGTATTTCTTATTCTTCTGTCTAATAGGTTTATTTTATTTTTGGAAAAACACATTTATATTGTATTTACTTACTTTGTTTAAGGTAAAGCAAACACACAAGTACTGATGACAGAGTTTATTCAAATATTTCTAGGTGTGATATTAGACCACATTCTAATTATTCAAATTCTGTGGTGTATGTATACTCTTATTTATTGTTTTTTTTTGTTCATTTCTTTTAATGTTAGACATAAGGTAAGATCCTGCATTAGGAGGCCTAATTTCATGTTTGATAATACTTTTATACTAATGTATTCATACATATAATTATACATAAGTATAATAATTCACTCTAATAATTCAAGTATAATAATTCATATATTTAAAGTATAGC
The DNA here is from genome assembly GCA_036365135.1 of Miichthys miiuy. Lineage (NCBI taxonomy): Eukaryota > Metazoa > Chordata > Actinopteri > Sciaenidae > Miichthys > Miichthys miiuy. The sequence continues at coordinate 32,137,031 of CM071603.1, read as the reverse complement.
TAGCAGTGTCTTCTCACATTGGTGGATCATTATCTGTCACCGTGTTATGATCCAGACAAGCTCATCATGCAACAAGGAGGGACACAACACTCAGCACAAGTTGGAGGCGAATAAGCACAATTTATTTACAAAAACATAACTCAATTTATGCAATATATAGCAATTAGTACATCAGTTGTGCAGAGCATGTATGGCTTAGTGTAAAAAAAAAGCTGCCTGGGAGAGGTTTACTCGGCAAAAATTGGGAGGCATTTTCAAGGCAGACCACACCGGGTAGCACCGGGGAGCTCATGCTGTTGATGACTCTCCATTCAGCACCTGCAAAACACAACCAGAGAAGTGGAGCATGGACACATAAGCAGTTGCCAGAAGGAGGTGTCTTTACAATCTTATAAATCACACTAAATCACGTTAAAGTTTCCAATTTGCATCTTCCAAGTCATCAGTATTAGCATCAAAATAGAATATATACTGTATAAATATAAAGTTTTAAAATGCAAAATGTGAGATGTTAGATTAATTAATCAAAAAGCATGTAATTAATTAGATTTCCTAATCACTTGACGGCTCTAATAACAATAATTGATCATTTATTTGTTGATTATATTTCATATTATTATACGTGTACACATACACAAATAGGTGTGTGTGTGTGTGTGTGTGTGTGTGTGTGTGTGTGTGATACAAACAACACAACATACTTGATGAATAACATAACTAAGTCTCAATGGTCTATTATTGAAGTAAAAATAGAGTGGAAATGTCGTCAATTCAACAACAGCAGGTGGGGCAATGTTACCACAGAACAATACAGCACTGCCAACAACAATAATCAAACAACTCTTAACTGTTCATCTTTGACCAACCTCTTCGAGACATAAAACCAAACCATGGGCAGTTGTAATGAAGACTATGCACTGAATGTGTGGGAATTTTCTGTTCTAGCATGCCACATACGGGGGTTACATAGAGTCAAGATTATGTCTTGAGGTCACGGTGTTAAATCTCGTGGAGACACTGTGGAGAGATCTTTCATTGAGAAACAGAGCAGGGGTACATAACTCCGCTAGAGTCAGTTAAGAATGTCGGACCACTAAAAGTGTGAACATATTTCCTTGTTTGTACATTGTTTAGACTAATCACCTTATACTGTAGATGTGTCTAGTATGGCAATTTAGGGGCATACGGTAGATTAGTTGTGGCATTATTCTGAGGGCATATAGATAAACCAGCGAGAGAGGACAGCTTTTTCAGAATTGATACGGCATCAAGAGGGGGATCTATTGGCAGAATGTTATCATTAGTGTATAATTACCTGAAAATAAGACTCATCATGTTTTCGTTACTTTTGAACAAACCCCTTATACTTACAGTAGCCCAGAGTGGACAAACTAAACACTGGCTCTGGATAGGGCCTTTCATTTTTCATTGCAGTTTTTTCTACACACTTGGAACGGGAGTTATTCTTTTATCTTTGTTGTGTTGTGAAAGCACGTTAAAGCTCTAACACTGTCTAAACCCCACTTTCAAATTTGTGAACCCTTTTATTAAATGCAATTTGTGACAATGCAAAAACAAACAAGGAGATTTCACTCTTCTTTCTAGACCACATCTAGACCACACCTAGACCATATTTGATCAGGTCCACATAAAACACAAAAACCTGCACTTGATCTGGATTAAATTATCCAAGAAAAGCCAAAACCCTTTTTCAGATCTAAAACTTTCATTTAAAACAGTTTGGCCATTGTTGGTTGAAATTCACTGTAAAAGTTCACGTCTCTTCATTTAATTTTTGATTGCCATGAGGACCACAGAGAGTGTTCTGACCAGCAACATCTCCCTCTGGTTTGAAAACTGCAGCGTAAATTAATAGTAATTTCGTTTTACAGTGCTGTGAAATGACGATCTTGAAATCTTGAATCTTGAATCTTGATCTTGTGCTTCTCACTTCTCAATGCATTGTTTTTAAATATGTATGTGTTTTTAAATCATTTCAGGATCACTTTAGGTCGGTGTCTAATCTCATTTTTCCAGGCTTCAACATCATAATGTAACTCAGGGTTTTCATGCAGTTATCAGGCTCAGATTCAGCTTTGACTTTATTCACGGTTAAAGTTTGATGGAGGATTTTGTTGTTGTCTTCGTTACAGGTGTGCATGGTTTCGTTTCATGTCTTGATGAAGTTAATTAAAGATGATAAACAGAAGATTGTTTGATTATTGTTCTTGGAGGTGCTGTGTTGCTCTCTGGCAACATTGCCCCACCTGCTGTTGTTGAATTGACGCCACTGCCACTATTTTTTACATCAACTAAGTTTACATAGCCTATTTTTACACATGCAAATCATACTTAGCTATGTTGTATCAATTGTGTGCAGTATGTCATTCCTTTTTTGCCTTGTTCATCAATTATAATATTCTCTGATGGATACCTCAAAGTGTTTTATCAAAGGAAAAACCATATAAATATATATTTCATGCAGTGGTGGAAAGTAACTAAGTACATATACAAGTAGTTTACTCAAGTCCAATTCTGAGGTACTTAATTTTTACTTATATATTTAGATTTTCTGCTACTTCATAATCTCCTATTCCACTACATATCAGATGAATATATTGTGCATTTCACTATAGTAATAAGACATAATATAAATGACAAAAAATGATGATGTATTATGGATAAATATAAGATTTTTTTTCGTCCCCTGGTGAAATTCAAGCTACATGGCACTATATATAATAAATAATTAGCTGCACTTTGACCCCCTACTGTATTAAAGTGATTTAAGTGCACAGTTACAATAACATTATATTAATGGTCGTCATCTCTCTTAAATTTTGTGAAAGTTCCTTTGCTTGTTCACTGCAGACCAAATTAGGAGCTTTGGACACACCCGGTATGCTTTATGTATGAAGTCAGAGCAGCAGCCAGTCCGGGGTGGACCTCCTCACACACCTTTTGCTTTGTTGCTATTGTTTGCTTTTCTTCATTCATACGTACAGTACATATTCCTCCCCAAACTACTGACTTATCCCTCCCATTCATTTATTGGATTATTTTATTGTAAATAAAATATTATTTTATTCATTTTATCTGCGTGTCTCCCGTTAAGAACTCGGCTGTAACAAATATAACTAACTTTGTAGTAAAGATGAATATATTTCTACAAGTAGAAATACACACCTGCTGACAATTAGCCTGATCAGTCACCGTCAGTAATCGATGCACACATTAAACAATTAACAGCAGTCAATGTCAGACAACCTTATCATACATAAACAATTATCAGTGTTTCTGTAGTGGTGACAAAGTTGGAATTACCAAATTACCTACCCAGTTTTCAGCTTCCTGACTTTATTCACGAGGGACAGTATTTTTCTATGCGAGCTACTTAGCAATTCACACAATATACTGTATTTAACATGCTTTGCAGTAATATTAGCCTTGATTGTTTGACTTGGTGTCGTAGTTGTTTATCTTAACAGACTCCATTTCTTTCTCTGATTCTTAAGAATATTTAAAAAAAAATCTTTTTCACCTTTACTCAATAGAGACAGCTGAAGTGTGACAGGGAATTCAGGGGAGAGGAGTAGCAAATGGTTGGAGTCCAACCTCGGGCTTCTGCGACAAGGACTGAGCCTTTGTACATGGGGTGCGCTGGTGAGCTACCCAGGCGCCCCACAGAGTTAAGTTAAGATTAACTAACGGTAGCAGACTGTTCAGATTGTATGGATGTGGAGAGAGGCACTCGGGGACACACATTATAGATGACGGCAGGAATAAAATATATAAAATTCATAACTATTGATTATACACGTTAGTGTAAAATTGAAATGTTGAACTGTCATGTTTCTATAGTAGCCCAGAACAGACCTTTCACATTTTCACATGTTTCATTGCCACAATAAGGGAGAGAATGAAGTGAGGGGTTGCAATCAGCAACTCCTGCACTAAATCCTACTCACTGGTCCTTTAATTGTTTTATTGCAGATTGTATAAATATAATAACTAGCAAAAACTAATAATAATAATGTCTGAAATTAATTTAATTTTTATTTTTATTGTTTCATACTTCAAGTGGACTTTTTTGTACTATCTGGACAGTTCAAAAGTACAGGTGCAAAATTCAAATTTAGTTGGTAGTCAGTGACACATGTCTCACAACCAGCAACTTGTTGGTAACAAGGTTCAAACGGTCTTACAGTGACCTCTCCTGACAGAAACAATAACTCAACCAGCTGCAGTACTTGCAGTAATAATAGTGTTTGATTCAGGTCTGACCGAGCTGACTGCTTTCAAGCTTATTCAGAGGGATGGATCCTTTGAGATGAACCATCTTTGTGGGTTTCCTTACATATATACATACATACACACACATTAAAGTCATAGACAAATCATACAACATCATCAAACGAAATTCAACGGACACACTACAAGTAAGCCACTCAACAGGAAACATTTCAAGGATGAGAAAATAATGAACACAACCACTAGATGGCCACAGAGGTGCAGTGAACAAACACAAACAGCATGAACCAGTTAAACCAGCCCTGCGTTTCGCTGATATATGTGTGATGTTGCCTTACTAACATTACTGCATATGAGATGAGAGAAAATATCCATCATGGCAATTTAATTCAATACTTTTCAAGACTTTTAAGACCAACAGATACCTTAAACCTTGTACTAAATATTTCCATTTTATCTTTGTACGTCTTTGTAATCCATTCTCTGTTTATACTATAACTGATCTAATTTTCTAGTTCAGGTTTTATATATATATATATATATATATATATAGTAAATATATTAAAAGTAAACAGTCATTAAAGATAATACAATTAAATAAATTATAAATTTATTATAAATTTTGCTGTCCATGATCAAATCATTTGAAGTATTCACACAGGATAAAGAAACAGCACATACAGTTTGCTGTCCTATTCGGGAAATCATGAGCCTCAACATAAAAACAGTTGACAGATGAAATTGCTGCACTGATCAAAATGACCTAAAATAATCAAATCGAACCAGTGGTGGGAGATGATCTTTTATTTAAGTAAAAACAGCAATACCACAGTGAGGAAACACTCTGTAACGTGTACAAATCCAAGATGGCGTCGTGTAGGTGGCAGCTTGTTACAGCAGTTCTGAACTTTTCTACCTCTTTTTAGTGTTTTTATAGTGTTTTGTGTTTTTGCCTTCTGTAGTGTATATTACACTTTTTTTTCTGCTGCTGTAATAAGTGAATTTCCCTGTTGTGGGATAAATAAAGTATAATCTAATCTAAAAATACTGCATTCAAAAGTTTACTTTGTAAAGCTACGAAAGTCTGTGCATCAAAATGTAGTTAAAGCAGCACCCTGGTACTATTTTATTGTGTGTGTGTGTGTGTGTGTGTGTGTGAGACCCATCACCTAGCTGATTAATAACATAGCTATGCCAGCTTTTCAATGGCCTATTATTGAGGTAAAAATAGAGTGACAGTGTCATAAAAGTGACAGGTTGGGCAATATTACCAGAGAGCAACACAGAACTGCCAACAGCAATATTTAAACTATGATCATCTTAAATTAACTTTTAGACATGACATAAATTAACTCAAGACATGAGACTAAACCACGGACAATCGTACACCTGTAATGAAGACAATGACAAAAGTTCGAGCCAAATCTGAGCCTGGTGGTAATCGCTTTAAACCCCCTGAAAGTAACGTTATAATAGCATGAAGAAAATGTATATCATAATGCATTTAGTAACACAGCAATAAAAGTTTCCCTTAACTACCGAATTGGAGGCTAACAGTGTCGTAGGCCTAAAAAAAAAAAAAAATCACGCAATCAATCAATATGACTTTAAAATTAAAATTAAATTAATAAATAGAAAAATAAATTAATATAGTTCAAGTAAAAGCCAGACTAAAAAAGATCTGTCTTGAGTTTTCCATTAAAAATATGAACATTCTCAGCTGCCTTCCACAATCATGGACCATCATCATAAAAAGATGCCTCACTGTAGGTTTTTATTTTAACCTTGGGAATAATTAAAAGGCCAGAAGACCTGAAGATTCTAGAAGGTTATAGATTAAAAGCAAATCTTTTGTTTTTGTTTTTAATTTAGGCTCATTTTCAGTGTCTCAGCTTATATTTTCCAGGCTGTAAAGTTAATGAGTTATTTTCAATTATCAGGCTCAGATTTGAGTTGGACTGTGTTTGTTATGTTTAGCATAGTCTTCATTACAGGTGTACAGTCACAGATGATTTAGTTGCATGAGGAAGTTTATTAAAGATGATGAACAGAACATAGTTTGATTATTGTTTTTGCAGTCTCTTTGTTGCTCTGTGGTGACACTGCCCCACCTGCTGTTGTTGAATTGACGCCATTGCAACTAAGCTCTATTTTTAACAGAAATAATAGGCCATTGAAATAAGACTTTGTTATGTTATTCATCAAATAGTTTGTATATCACACACCTGTATTATGTGTATATCACACACACCTACTTATATGTCTGTCATTCTTTCTGCCTTGTTCATCACATTTCTTTTTTTTTTTTTCATTACGCCTGGTGCAAATCGGTGCACAGTGCTAGTATCGTTAGTTTTTATGGTTTTCCAGCAGTTGTCATTTGTCATGCCCAGTTCCCATGTTGTGCAAGTAGGAAATGTACTTAAATGTACTTGCCCCTATCTAGGTGCCCATGGGTGTGTTGGTCCTACAAATAGGAGTCGTAAGGCAGGTGTGGCAATCTTGAGGCAGCAGAAAGCGTGTGTGACATTGACCCAAAAAACCTGATCTAAAGTCAATTCCCTGCTATTTATAGTTATCCCTAACCCTAATTTTTTTGTTCCAGTTTGCCAGAAATACAGTGTTGGCACTCGAGTCATTCTAATGGGGGAATTTAATTCCCATTTTATCTGTCCCTCATTAATTTAGCTAGCTAGCTAGATATTTCATTGAACATTTATGACTAACCTTTTATACAAAAAGCATTAATGACCCAATACAAAATATTGTGCACTTAATGTGTGTGTATTTAATTCATTAGGCCTAGACTGGAATAACAATTGAATCTGTTCTAAAGTGACATGACTTAGAAATTATTATTTTTGTAATTTAGTGCCCCAACAGCTGTACATGTGTTGATCTGTTATGATCATATTACTTATCATCAAAAACTTATTTTATCGTCAAGAACTTTGCTAACAGCCAAACGTCAAGCAAAAGCAACAACACAAGACATAGCAGCCAGCTAATTACTTAGCAGTCCAGCAGCAAAAAGCCCAGCTCGGCGTCTGTCTTTCAGCTTACAGATAATATACCATAATATATACTATTGTGTGCCGGCTCACAGTTTAACAGTAGTTTTGGTTTTGGTTCATTGTGTTTGACAAAGCCATCCATTAAAATGAGTCATCTATCCTGTGTTAATTGTTTCCCTTTTCTAATAGAGCTTAATACATTCTGCTATTCCAACAATAAGCTATGTAAGATAGGATTATATGAGGCGCTAAGGCATTTGGAACATAATTTGAATTGACACACAATATAATTGATCAGATTATGCCAGATGCCAGTATTTGCCCTAGTATCAGCCACAGAAGACGTTTTATTTATAGGTCCAGTGTGAAGCATTTAGGCAAATCTATTGGCAGGAATGGATATTCATTTATTAGTAATGGATAATACTAATATTGATAATAAAATTTTGTTTGGGGGATAATCACCTGAACATAAGAATTGTTTATGTATCTATTGTTATACATTGTAATTGACAAACCAAATACTGGCCCTTGATGAAATAACCAATAATTGACAGACTTTTGATAAGCAATATAAATTAACATTTCATGTCTAAAGTAACACAGGCCCCTACTTGTCTTGTCTGCCCCAGCGTCTAGCCACAGAACTGATCTATGTTTATAATCAACAACTCGACCCAACCAAGAATGTGAAAAAGAAACACTTTAGCTGGTTTCATTTTACATGGAAATGCAATCATTTTGAAGATCACAGGTGACAGATGTGAGTTAACGTGTGTACAATAAAGTCACTGACGACTTTCTTGAGAACAGTCATATCGGTTTATCTCCAACATCCCCATACCTACCCGTTCAGTGCAACATCTGAATAATTAATCCTGAATTTACCTGGGAAAACAATACAATCTCACGCAAATGGCGCAGTCATGAATGGAATGTTCATGCAGGTTATTATTTTAAAAACATTCCAGATGATGGCGAACAATAAACAGAAAAAAAAAAAAAAAAAGAAAGCAATGTTATGATAAAGTGAGTAAGGGCATACTTCTACACAGTATGTCAGAGAAATTCCTCCCTGTCAGAACATCATCACTGGTTTGTGCATCAAAGAACAGTTTCTAGTAGCTTACCGTGTAATTTTATGAAATCAAACCAAAAAATTATGAAGAGCTACCTGTTGTGCATTATGAAAGGCCAATCACTAGTAGAAATTTACAAAAAAAAAACAAAAAAAAAACAAAGAAAATACCAAACCTGTGCTTTGAAGGATGTGGGGCAGTTTGTGCCACAGACAGGGGCTGCAGCTGAGACGTAGACACCTCTAAGCTTGAGGAATGACTGGTCTGAGTACCTGAGTCACCTATGTGTGGTATACAGAATTAAAAGATTAGATAGGTAAGAGGGAGCCAATCCATGAAGTGCTTTGTAGACTGTTTTGAAATGAACTGAAAACTGACAGAGAGCCAATGAAGGGAGGCATAGAAATATATAAAAAAGACAATTATGCATTTTACATTTTCCTTTTTGGTGCATAATCCTGCATAGGTTAACATTGCTGAAATTTTAAAGAAGGTGTGGGATGGTCTGTTCACATGATGTTTTTCCAAGTAACAATAGAGGAGGTGAGTGTCTGGTCAAATATGAACACACCCTATTCCTTAATTTATTCAACACCTGTACAACATATAAGGTGCAGTGGTGCTCATAGGGTGTCGTATCATCATCCAAGAAACTAATCTGTATTTACCTGTTCATCACGATGAAGCGGATCCTTTCTCTAACTCTCATCTTGGCACTCTCCAGCACAGGTAACTCCATTTACTCTTACATCAGAGTTTCTGCAGGTACTAGAGAGCTTTCTCATTTTAACATAACTGATTTTTAGGAAAACATTTAAATCTTATACTAAATGTCACTTGTGATAAATTTTCTTGAATTAAACTGAATTATCCAAAACAAATTCAGGTCAGAGTTTTAGGAACGTCTGAAGAGTTGGGAAGCCAATAAAGATCAATTAGAATTGTGTAGTGCATGTTCAATATTCTTTGAAAAAAAAAATACAACATTTTAACCAT